>JAWWLR010206236.1:0-14880 GCA_035041075.1 Acraspis erinacei | reverse complement strand
ATCGTCGAAGCTTCAACATGATTCAAAGTTTTAAATAATTTATTTAAATTGTTCTCAACCTTTACTGCACAAAATAACCAATTTTACTCATATAATAAAAATAAAGTTATCGCATAGTAAATAAAGATTTAATTTTTTTTCAGTAATGTATGGAAGTGGTTTTGGAAGGAGTAGACTTCTAAAATTTCACTAAAATGTACATAAAATTGACAGGGTGATTAGATCAAGAACTGTTTTCAAATTTAAATAACCGATATATTTCGTTAAAGTGTGTTTTTTAAAGATGTCAAGTAATATTTTTACACCTTAAAAGGTACAAGGAGAAAATAAAAATTATTGAACACTGCGATCCTTCTTAGAAATCCTGTAAGATTTCTTAAAAATCCTGAAACATCTCTGATTTTTTTAAAAATCTCTTCAACTTCTTTGCAATCATTTAAAATCTTTTTAAGTTTCTTAAAATTTATCAATCTTTAAACCTTTTTGAATTATTTTTAAATCCTTTAAAAAGAAACTTTAAGATCGAGTCAACTCCCTATGATTGTTTTAAAATCACAATAATTTCTTTTAAAATCACTTAAAATCTTTTGAAATTAACTAAAATTAATTAAATTCTCTTAGAATCCTTTGAATTTTCTTAGACTCCTTTAAATCTCTTGAAAATCCTGAAAATGTATGCGTTTCTTAAATCCCTTGAAATATCTTAGAATTTATTAAATTAAAAAAAAAATTGTTTTCAATAACTCGCTCGACATTCTTTATAAACTCTAAAACTGTCTACAAATCGGATAAAATATCTTGTAAATCCTTAAACCTTTTCGAATTATTTTTAAATTCTCTAAAAATAAACTTAAAAATACCGTCAAGTTCCTAGCATCTCCTTAAAATCACTTGAACTCTTAGAAATCCTATAAGATTTCTTGATAATCCTTAAACTCGTCAGATTTTTTGTTTGGCATCCTTTCTACTTCTTAAAGATAATTTAAAATATTCTGAAGTTTTTCGAAATTGACTAAAGTTAATTCAAATCTCTTCAAATCCCCTTTAAATAAAGTTGAAAAAAGTGGTGTTTATAAAATAAATATATAGACATTAGTTTATAAATAGTTTATAAACATTCCCTTCTCTCCTACTTCCCCTAGTAAAACTGTAACTGTCGCTTCACCACCCTTTCTCAAATCTTTCCTCATCTACTTCCCCACTCCTTAATTTTGCCGCTAAAACTGCCCTTCTTCCACTTCCCATCCCACATTTCACTTCACCCTCTCCTAATTTCCGATCACTCCCCCTCCCCTTTCATAATTTCCCCTCAATTTATTCTAGTTCCCATTTCCTTACTTCTGGCACTTCTCCTCTCTATCATTTTGTCCCTCTTCCTAAATTTATAGCTCCACATCCCTTAATACCTCTCAGTTACCAAATTCTCTCCCCTCATTTGAATTATTCCCCCTTCCCTTAGATATCTTTCTTCCTCTACTTTTCTTCTCATAATTTTGTCTTGATTTGCCTCCCTTTATTTATTCCTAGATCTCCTACTCTCTACCCTCATTCTACCACTACCCATAATTTTATTCACCATTTTATTGAGGCACTAATACCTCAAATATACGCAGCTCCTAATCCCAGATGAAATTTGCTTGGTCAAATCAAGTGAGGTGTAAGTTCTACTTCCTGATTTGCTTCATTACCCATACTGCCTCTTCCTTTATATCCTCCCCCTGCCTCTGCATTCATTACCACAGTTTTGTCTTCATTTCCCTCTCTTTTTTTCCCTACCACCACTCCCCCTAATTTTAGTTGAGTCATTTTTCCTTACTTCCCCTCTCCTCATTTTCTTCGACTTGTCCTACTCCACTACCCTCACCTCTCAATTCCTCTACTCCCCCTCCCATTATTTCCCCGCACTTTCCTTCACTTCTGCTCCATGAAAAAACGTACAGTGAACGGACCAACATCCGATTCAAACTGCAAGAGTTTGCCTGGAACTACAAAATGATAAAAATGAATAAACAAAGATAAGAAGGAAAAAGCAGGAGGAGGTTTGGAGGTTCTCTTCTTTCTATTTGCTCTTTTTTTTTTTAGTTTTATAAAGTGACACAAAGACAATTCAGAGCGCGTTGTCCAAATTTGATGGTTGGATTTTTGTTGCTGTTTTTCTAATTTGCAAGAACTTTCTATTGGAAGTAAAAAGATAGAGGTAAAATATTTTAGAATCATTTTTAATCTTTCTGATAGAAGCTGATCGAGAAAATATGTTCCATTTGATATTTTCTCAAATATAAATCGACGTGTATCTTTTTCACTCAGCTATTCTCTATCTCATCCTATCCTTCGTCCATCCACTTCAACCTATCTTTTTCAATCCTCTCTTATCTATCTTATCCTATCCTCTATCTATTTAGTCTATCTTTTCATATTTCTCTGTCCAAATAAATTTCGGTTTATCGTTTTCAATCAGCTCTTTTGTATCTTATCCTATCCTTCATCTATCTACGTCAATAATTTTCTATTCCTCTCTCAATGTTACTTCCCATCCTTTTCTCAATCTCCTTTTCTCAATCTGCTCTTCTCTATCTGATCGTATCTTACCTCCATCAACTGCTATCTTTTTCTATCGCATCGTCAATCTGAATTCACTTTTATCTTTTTCAGTACCCTCTCAGCTATTTCATCCTGTTCTTTGTCTAACCACGTCAATATTCTTCTATCTCTGTCTCTCAATCTAAATTCACTTATGTATTTTTGAATAACTTCTTCGATTATTTATCCAATCTTTTGCCTATCCCCATTAATCTTTTTCTATTTCTTTGTTAATCTAAATTCCCGTCTATCTATCTTAATCTTTTCTTGTCCACCTAGTCGTATCTTACGTGTATCACAGTCTATCTTTTTCCATCTCCTTGTCGATCTTAATTCACTTCTATCTTTTTCAATATCCTCTTCGCTATTACATCACAGCCTTTAACTATTAAAGTGAATCTTTTCTATTTCTTTGGCAACTTTTCCATCTTATCCCATCCCTTATCATCCACATCAGTATTTCCTTATTCTCCTTCTCCACCAATCTTTTTTAATATCGTCTCCGCTATCTCATCCTATCCTCCATCTATCAAGGAGTATCTTGTTCTATATATATTTTTTAATAAATACACTTTTATTATTGTCAATCCCGTCTTATCTAATGTATCTTATACTTTATTTGTTCCTTTCAATATTTTTCTATATCTGATAATTTAAATTTTCGCCTATCTTTTTCGATCTCCTCTTCTCTATCTTATCCTACACTACATCTATCAATGTTTTCTTTTTCTATCTCTTTATAAATATAAATTCAACGCAATCCTTTGTTATGCTCTCTTCTCTATCTCATCCTATCCTTTTATCTTACATGTCAACCTAAATGTTTTGCCGCTAGATGGCAAGGTCTATTTTTTTGTAAAGGGAAACCCCCTTATTGACAATAAAATAACATCCAATCCAATACAATCCACTAAAAGCCATTCCACCACATCAAATTCAATTTAATACAATCCGCTACAATCCAATCCAATCTAATACTATCCACTCCAATCAAATCCAATCCAAACCCCTAGACTACAATGCAATCAAATCCAATTGAACTTAATTAAATTCAATGAAACTCAATCAAATCCTAACCAATCCACTACAATAAAATCCAATTCGATAAAATCTACTACAATCTAATCCACTACACTACAATACAATCTAATTGAACTTAATTCAATTCATTTGAATGTAAGCCAATCCATTTGAGTGCAAGCCAATCCACTAAAATCTAATCCAATTAAAACCAATTTAATCTAATACAAGCCAATTCAATCCAGTCGAATCCAATTCAATTCAATGCAATGCAATTTAATTTAATCAAAAATTGAATCCGATAGAATCCAAATCTATCCAATTGAATGCAATTCGATCTAATACTATTCAATATCATTTAAACCAATCCTAATTAATCCAATCCACTAAAATCCAATCTAATCCAATCAATTTAGTATTACATGAACCTAAATGAAAATTAGACAAATAGTGGAATATTATTGAAAAACCCGCAACATTGCAACTCTTCTAAAAGAAAATTAATAAAAACAAAAATAGATTATTTAAACAACTTTGTTTGTTAATTTTCACTATTCGATACTGCACGGAATAAGAATTTCATAAAAAGTAAAGAACTTCAGAAAAAGCCGCAAATTGCTGGGATTATTCAAATTGAATAGTATTAACCATAAAAACAAATTGTGTAAACAAATTATATTGTTCACTTTAACCAATTATTTACCGCGCAGTGATTGAAAATTGGACAGAAAGAGAAAAATTTGTAAAAATTTAACTTTCTACCATGATTCGAAGAGAAAATTATACAAAATAATGATAAAATTTGTAAACAAATACTTTTGTTAAAAATGATTAAGCAACCAGGAAGTGGAAAGTAGTAGAGGCCCGATAAAATGTCTTGCCAAGTTTGACCCAGTAGTCAAATAATGTATGAAAATAAAATTTAAGATATTTTTCAGAGAGGTCAAGATGATTCTCTAAGTAAATTTCAAACAGAAATGTCAAGGTGACTTTTATTTTTATCTTGAGAATGACCTTCAAGGTTTTTCAAGGTCTTTTTTTTGTAAATGGAAACCCCCTTATTTACATCGGCAATCAATAGAGCGGGAAATTTTGCATTAGAATATCTACTCAGGTCATAGGTACATTCTAACCTTGAAGGTCAATCTAAAGTCATTTGTACATAATAATAATCTGGCTCAAGGTCAAATTGGACCCATGACCCATGACCGTAAAATGTACAGCTATATCGATTGCCAATGTAAAAAAGGTTTTCATTTTTTCTAAGTTGACCTTGAAAAAATCTTCAAGGTCATCGTCAAGATCAAGATAAAGAAAACCAATGAATTCCTCGTTTAAAGATA
This sequence comes from Acraspis erinacei, assembly GCA_035041075.1. Classification (NCBI taxonomy): domain Eukaryota; kingdom Metazoa; phylum Arthropoda; class Insecta; order Hymenoptera; family Cynipidae; genus Acraspis; species Acraspis erinacei. Next base: position 9,937 of record JAWWLR010206236.1, on the reverse strand, counting down.
TTTCAAGAATGACCTCGACCTCTTGAAAAATATATTTTCTGAGAAAATATTCATTTAGCCCCTGTCAGTAAAGTTATACGTATTTTAATCAATTTTTCTATTAGTTCAATTATAATTATAAATTATTTAATATTCTGAACAAATTAAAATTTTAAATTAAATTTTATATTTTATAATATCAATTTTTAAGTTTATCCCTTAAGATTTTTAAAACAATTCTTTATGTTAATATTTATAAACATATTTACAAGAAAATTATTTAATTCATTGAATTTATTAAACCTTTTATAATTCAGACAAAATTTTGTTCTAAAAGTAAATATGGTAACGTTTTTAGTACGTTTCTAGAAAATTAGGGATGTGCAGTTTATGATCCTTGCATACATTCATAATTTTCTGGAATCTATTAAAATTTCGCAAAACGCATTAAATTCCAGAAAAGGGTCGCATAGTTCTGCATAATTTCATTATTTTAGTCGCATAAAATATGCATAATTGCTCCAATTTTGGCTTATTAAACATCGTAAACGGCAAATCCCTACAGATAATGAACTTTTATGGTAGAAAATTAATCTTTTTGCTTAAAAATGTATGTTTTTAGTTGAAAATTCAAGTGCTTCATTGATCATTCTTAAATTTTATTAAAAATTGTTTTCTTTTTTGTAGTAAATTAATCTATTTCTTTGAAAATTCATGTTTTTTAGTTGAAAATCCAAGTGCTTCATTGATAATTCTTAAATTTTATTAAAAGTTGCTTTGCTTTTTGTAGTAAATTGATATATTTTTTTTATTTATGTTTTTAGTTGAAAAATCAAGTGCTTCCTTATTCATTCTTAAATTTTATTAAAAATTGTTTCCTTTTTTGAAGTAAATTAATCTATTTCTTTGAAAATTCATGTTTTTTAGTTGAAAATTCAAGTGCTTCATTGATAATTCTTAAATTTTATTAAAATTTTTTTTTAGTAAATTAATCTTTTTCCTTAAAAATTCATACTTTTTAGTTGAAAATTCAACTTTTTAGTTGAGAAATTCATTTCTCTACGGTAAAAATATGATATCTTGTTTTAAAAATTCATCTTTTTGGTTAAAAATTAAGCACATAGGTTTTAAAATTGAAATACTTTCTTAGAAATTATAAAAATTGATTTTCATCTTTAAAATTAAACTTTTGGGTTGAGAATTGTTGAATTTTATTAAAAATTCGTCTTTTTGTAGTAAATTAATACTTTTGTTTAAAATTTTATCTTTTTAGTTTAAAATGAAACAACTAGGTTTTAAACTCGAACTAGTTTCTTAAAAATTAAAAAGAAACTTTGTTAAAAATTCAACATTTGGTTGATAATTCTTGAATTTTACTGAAAATTCGTCTTTTTTGATAGTAAATTAATCTATGCTTTAAAAATTCTTCTTTTTTGTTTAAAATTCAACTTGCTGGTTCAGAATTCTGGAATTTTATTGAGAATTCTTCTTGTTTGGTAGTAAATGAAAATTTTTTGTTTAATAATTTATCTTTTTCGTTAAGAATTTAACCCTAAAAATTAAAAAAAAATTCTTCTTTTATTAAAAAATTCAACTATTTGTTGAGAATTTTTGATTTTTATAGAAATAGAAAATATTTAAAAATTTAAATTTTTGGTTGAGAATTGTCGAATTTTTGTTGAAAATTTGATTTTGTGTCGGTAGAAAATTAATATCTTTGTTTAAACATTCATCTTTTTGCTTAAAAATTGAACAGGTAGGTTTTAAAATCGAAGTACATTACAAAAAATTAAAATATTTTAATTTCTTTTCTAATTGAAAATTCAACTTTTTGTTTAAGAATTCTTGAATTTTATTGAAAATTCGTCTATTTGGAAGTAGATTAAAATTTCTGTTTAAAAATGTATCTTCTTGGTTCAGAATTTAACCCTAAAAATAAAAAATAAATCTTCTTTTATTAAAAAATTCAACTTTTTTTGAGAATTTTTGATTTTTATATAAATAGAAAATATTAAAAAATTTAACTTTTTAAACATTCATGTTTTTGGTTAAAAATTGAACAGGTAGGTTTTACAATTGAAGTTCTTTAAAAAAAATTAAAATATTTTAATTTCTTTTCTAAGTAAAAATTCACCTTTTTGTTTGAAAATTCTTAAGTTTGATTGAAAATTCGTCTTTTTGGAAGTAAATTAAAATTCCTGTTTAAAAATGTATCTTCTTGGTTCAGAATTTAACCTTAAAAATTAAAAAAAATTCTTTTTTTGTTAAAAAAATTAAACTTTTTGTTGAGATGTCTTTATTTTTATAGAAAATACGTTTTTTGGTTATAAATCATTATATTTTTTTAATCAGATTTTTTAGCTAAATATTTAAATTTTTGGTTGAGAATTGTTTAATTTTTGTTGAAAATTTTGTTTTGTGTCGGTAGAAAATTAATCTCTTTGTTTAATCATTCATCTTTGGGTTCAAAATTTAACAGCTAGGTGTTGAAATTGAACTACTTTTTTAAACATTAAAAAAATTCTTTTCTTCTTAACAATTCCACTTTTTGTTTGAAAATTCTTGAATTTTATTGAAAATTCGTTTTTGGTTCAAGTTAAAATTTCTGTTTAAAAATATATGTTTTTGGTTTAAAATTAAACAACTAGGTTTTAAAGTTGAAATCCTTTCTATCAAGTTAAAAAAATTCTTTGTTTCTCAAAAATTCAACTTTTTGGTTGAGAATTTTGAAATTTTATTGAAAATTCGTCTTCTTTATAGCAAATTAATCTTTTTCTTTAAAAATTCATCTTTTTGCTTAAAAACTTAACAACTAGGATTAATGTTGAGAAAAATTATTTGTTAAAAATTTGAAAAAAATTATTTGTTAAAAATTCAACATTTTGGTTGAGAATTCTGGAATTTCATGAAAAATTCGTTTTTCTTGGTAGTCAATTAATCTTTTTGTTTAAACACTCTTCTTTTTTAGTGAATAATTCAACTTTCTGTTTCATAATTCTTAATTTTGATTGAGAATTGGTCCTTTTTATAGTCAATTAATTTCTCGTTTAAGTATTTGTCTTTTTAGTAACAAATTCAACTTTTTGATTCAGAATTCTTAAATTTTTTTTTTTGAAAATTAAGTATTAATTCCAATAGTTCTCAATACTTCTTTTCCGTAAGGGAAAATTAATCTTTTTGGCTAAAAAATAATATTTTTGATTAAAACTTTCACAAGTGGATTTTAAAGTTGAACTATTTTCCTAAAAATGCATCTTTTGGTTGACAATTTAGAATTTATAGAATTTACTTTTTATTTATATTTTTATATTCTTTTTATATTTATATGTTTTAATTTATTTTTAGAATTTAGATTCTTTTGGTTCACAATTGAGAATTTTAGTTAAAGATTTATTCTTTGGTTGGAAGTTGAACTGTTTTGTTCGAAATTCATTTTTTTTGTTAAAAAATTACTTTGGTAATTGAAAATTTACCTATTCCATTTTTTGTCGAAAATGGCTTTTTTTCAATCAAAAATTAAATTTTCTGTTAAAATTAAACTATTTTGTTAAAATTTTGTTTTTGAAAAATGAAGTTTTTTATCAAAATGTCTTATTTTTGATTTCATAATTCAGCTGTTTTGTATAGAAAATTTGTCATTTTGTCTTGAAAGTTCAATAATTCAGTAACAAAAAACCAACTTAAAAAAAAAATTTTTCTTATTTAAAATTTTTTCTTTTTAATTTAAAGTTGAAATATTCCATTTTTTGGGTAAAAATGTACCTTCCTTGATTTAAATATTCAATAATACCCGGATGGAATTTCGCATAAAATTTAATCAGGCAGATTTCAACACTTACTACAGAAATCACTTTTTTATTTTCATTGTTGACCAGCTATAATCACATAAAAAATCAGAAGGTGTAAACGTAAAATTAGGGTTTACCTAAAGTCCACGTAACTTTTGTAGAAAGGGGGGGGGGGGTCATAACCAAGTTAACGGTTATGAACGAACGAAGGGGAGGGTGTCAAAAATTGCCCAAAATTAATAGCGTAATTTACGTATGATCCCTGAGCAAGTAACCGATCGAGAGGGATAGAATGCACCAAACTCTCGGTTTCAGTCCACTGTCAGGAATTTCCTGTAAATAACCTTGGCTACAAATTGAGGGAATACGAAAGAAAATAGTCAGGGCAGTCTGAACCGTTTCCAGTTGGAATAAAAAATATTGTGCAATATGCGCAAGTGAGCACTCGCGCACTGCGCCTTTCCGAAACGATATTGGTGTTTTTCATGCAAGAATCGCAACCTTTTCTCGACCCGTGAGCTGAGAGATTGCAAGGGTCAGAAGTTCTAGGCAGACCGAGACCGGGGGGACAGAAACCGAGAGCTTGTTCTATATTTTCCTATTCCCAAATTTCTATCGTTTTCAGTCTTCTTTTTTCAGCAGGATATTCAAGAGTCCTAAATTATGCTTAATATTTTTATTTTTATTTTGCACAAACAAGAATCTAATTTCCAACTATTAAACTACTTTGTTTCACACCTTCCGCCCTTATTCTGAATGTACATAATTATCGGAAGCTTTCAGAGAAATTGTTTTCAAATCCAATTATTCTCGACAGGAAATTCGATATATTTCACGCCCTGCGTATCATATTCGGAAGTGCAAGATCAAAATGGTTTTGGAACGTCGATGGCATCGGCTGAAACATCTCAATACTCCTGGCATATGAAATATAAAATGCGTTTCGGCTTATCATACGAGATGTCTATCGCATGTGACAGGAGTATTTTTAGTCCTCAATAAAGTTATATTTATATACATATAAATTGAAGCGTTTGCATATTAAAGTAAGAAAAATATCGCACCTCAGTCGCGTATTACGTACGACAGAAAATGAGATGAGAATATTTTTATTTCAAATAAAGTTATGATTATAATGAACATTTAAAAAAAATATTTCAGCAAAGGCAGTGTCGACATTAGGGAAGTCCGAAAATGGGTTTATTTAAAAAAAAAAACTTTTATGCATATCGCCCGTCAGTGCGTTCGAATCCGCACAAAAATAATTTCATTTTTTTAATAGTTATTTGGATACAGGGACCCTAAGTGGCACTTTTTTGGCCAATTGGGACCCGATCGAATCCAATCCAATCCAGTAAAATCCAACCCATTCCAAACTAATACTATTCACTAGAATTCAATCCAATCCGTCCAATAAAACCCAATCCAATGCAGTGCACTACAATCCAATCAAACTTAATTCAATTCAATCGAATCCAATCCAATATAATCCAGTAAGCATCCATTCCACTCCACTACAATCCAATCTCATGACACCTAATCTAATCCAATCTAATCCCATCCACTACAATCCCATCTAATCCAATCTATATCCTATCCAACATCATTCAATTTAATTCAATCGAATTAATCCAGTCCACCACAATGAAATCAAATACAATACAATCCACGACAATCTAATACAATCAAATAAAATTCAATCCAATCCAATTTAATTCACTGAAATCCAGGGCTATCTAATACCATGCACTCCAATCTTATCGAATCAAATCCGTGAAATCTAATACCATCCAATTCAATTCAATCAATTCCAATCTAATCCACTACACTGCAATCCACTCCAATCCAATCGAAATGAAATAAATTCAATAGAATTTAATTAAATCCACGACAATCAAATCCAATCTAATAACATCACTACAAACCAATCCACCACAAAAAAATCAAATTCAATACAATCTAATACAATCCACTGCAATCAAATCTAATACCATCCACAACAATCCAAAAAGGCCAATCCAATACAATCCAATACACTGCACTACACTGCAATCCAATCCATGCCATTACAATCAAACTTAATTAAATTCAATTAAATTCAATCCAATCCACCACAAACAAATCCAATCCAATATAATCCATTGAAAATCCATTCGACTCCACTAAAATCCAATCTAATAACATCCAGTCCAATCTAATCTAATCCAAACCACAACACTACAATCTAATATAATCCAATCGAACTTAATTAAATTCAATCCAATACTTTCCGATCCACCACGATCAAACCAAATCCAATACATTCCAGTACAATCGAATTCACTACACTACAATACAATCTAATACAATCCAATCCAATCTAATACCATCCACTACAATTCATTCTAATCAAATCCAATACAATCAAACCTCATTACATTAAATTAAATTTAATGAAATTAATCCAATTCACCACAACGAAATCAAATCCAATTCAATACAATCCACGAGAATCTAATACAAGCCACCACAATCAAATAAAATTCAATACAATCGAGTACAATCGACAGCAATCTAGTCCTCTCTAATACCATGCACTCCAATTTACACCAATCTACACCTATCAAATCTGATCCAATCTAATACCATTCACTTCAATTCAATTAAATCCAATCTAATCCACTAAAGTACAATCCAATTCAATCAAACTTAATTAAATTCAATCGAATTTAATTCAATCCACTACAATCAAATGCAATTCAATACAATCCACTACAATCAAATTCAATTCACCACAATCAAATCAAATTCAATCCAATCCAATACAATCCATTACAAGCCAATCCAATACAATCCACTAAAATTCAATCCAATATAATACCATCAACTTCAATCAAATACTATCCAGTCTAATACCATCCACTCAAATCCAATACACTACACTACAATCTAATCAAATCGATCTTAATTAAATGTAAATTAATTTAATCAAATCCAATCTAATTCACCACAATCCAATACAATACAATCCACTTCAATCCAATCCAATACCATACAATCTAACTTACTTAAATTCAAATAAAACGAATCCAATCCACCAAAATCCAATCCAATCCAATACAATTCACTATAATCAAATCCAATATAATACCATTCGCTCCAATCAAATACTATCCAGTCTAATACCATCCACTACAATCCAATCAAATCTAATCCACTACACTACATCTAATCCAATCGATCTTAATTAAATGTAATAAAATTTAATCAAATCCAGTCTAATTCACCAGATTCAAATAAAATAAAAAAAAAACCCCACTACAATTCAATTCAATCCAAATCAATTCAATCTAATTCAAGCCAATTCAATTAAATTTAAAGCAATTTAATCAAATCAAATCCAATTTAATACATTCTAATCTGCCACAATGAAATCAAATCCAATTGAATCGAATTCGATCTAATTCAATTCAATCCCACTTAATTCAATCCAAATTAATTTAATTCAATCCAATCATTTACACTTAAACCCAATCCACTAAAACCAAATCCAAGCCAACTCAGTGAAATCGAATCAAATTAGAAGCAATAAAATCAGATTCAATCCAATATAGTACAAGTCACTGAAATCCAATCCAATCTAATACCATTCACTCCAATTGAATACAATAAAATCCAATCCAATCTAATACCATCACTACAATCCGATTAAATCCAATCCAATACACTGCAATTCAGTCCAATCCAATAAAATACAATCAAACTAAAATAAATTCAATTCCATTCATTCCAATCCACCACAATCAAATCCAATCCAACCAAATAAAATCCACTGCAATGCAATCCAATCCACAAAACTACAATCTAATCCAATCGATTTTAATTAAATGTAATTAAATGTAATCAAATCCAATCTAATTCACCAGAATAAAGTTCAATACAATACAATCCACTTCAACCCAATCCAATACAATACACTCGAAATTAATTAAATTAAATTCAATTCAATTGAATCCAATGCAATCCATCACAATCAAATCCAATCCAACCCAATATAATCCACTACAATCCACCACATTCAAATCGAATCCAATACAATCCACTACAATCGAATTCAATCTAATACCATCCACTAAAATCCAATACTATCCAGTCTAATACCATCCACTATAATCCAATCAAATCTAATCCACTACACTACAATCTAATCCAATCGATCTTAATTAAATGTAATTAAATTTAATCAAATACAGTCTAATTCGCCGCACCAAAAATCAAATCCAATACAACCCACTACAATTCAATCCAATCTAAATCAATTCAATCTAATGCAAGCGAATACAATAAAATCCACTACACTAGAACCAAATCCAAACGAAGTTTAATAAATTTAATTAAATTCAATCGAATATAATCCAATCCACTACAATACAATCCATCCAATCCAAGTCAATTAAATCTAACCCAAGCCACTTCAATCCAATCGTATCCAATTAAATGCAATCCAATGTAATCAAATCGAATCCAATGGAATGGAATAAAATCCAATTCAATCCAATTCAATTGCCGAGAAAAGGACTAGTCACACATTTTTATTGGAAATTGTTTCTAATACGTAAAATACTACACTAGACTAATAATTAGATATTTAAATGAATTGCTTAAACAATTTATTATTGTGTTTAGGAATTTTCTCTTAGAAAAATGCTAGGAAATAGCATGTTTTTCAAAAATGTTCCACTTTTTGTCCAATGTTTTATTCGATGGGGGTAAATCATTGATTAAAGTCAGAAAAATTAATTGCTTAACATTTTTTTATTATTGTGAATGATATTTATTTGGAATAATGCTAAAAAATTGCAGTTTTTTTGGAAATTTTGAACTATTTGGCTACTTTGCACTTGTACGGAGTTAGTAATTAATTCCATTTTCTCTAGGGGTATTATTAAATATAAATTTTCCTTGCATTAGTTACTGAGAGCTTTTTTGTTTAAATGAAGAATATTATTAATATTTTTGATTTTTTCCTAACTAGAATGTAAAAAAGCGAAAAATTTCAGAAAAAACTTCAACTTTCTAGTATTACTCTAAGAGGATATACTTATAAATATTAACGAATTGTTTAAATATGCAAGGTCGTTAACTGACATTAATTATTATCTCACTAAGCATCAAGTGAACCAAAATTTTAAGAATTCAGAAAAAAACGTAACTTTCTAGCACTTCTCTAAGAGCAGATATTTATAAACAATAATAAATTGTTTAAACAAGTGTGTTTGTTAACACGCACTAATAAATACTTTACTAAGTGAAAAACTTGGTAAAAAGTTGAAAATTTCAAAAGAAACCACAAAATCTATCATTATTAAAGCAGAAAATAGTTATAAACCATGATAATTTGTTTAAATAATAATTTTTTTTAAAATGAAATTAACTAATAACTCACTCCATGTGAAAAGTAGACGAATGGTTGAAGATATAAAAAAACCGCAACTTTCTGGCATTATTTAAATTGAATATTATTAACAAAAATTATATATAGTTTAAAAAATTAATTTTGATAACTTTAATAAATTATTTACTTCACGATAATTGAAAATTGTACAAAAATTTGAAATTTGGTAAAAAGTTGAAAAATTCAGAAAAAATCGTAACTTTCTGGCATTATTTAAATTCAATATTATTAATCATAATAATAAATTCTGTAAACAAATTATTTTGTTAACTTTAATTATTTACCTCACTATATTTGAAACTTGAATAAAAAGTGGAAAAATGGTGAAAAAAGAATTTTTTATCTTTATGCCAAGATAAAATTGTAAAAAATAATAAAAAATTGTTTAAACAAATTTTGTTGTTAAAAATTATTAAGTATTAAATCACTAGAATTAGAATTTTGAAAAATAACAGAAAATTGTTGAAAACCCCGTTACTTTCTAACACTATTCTTAGATAAAATTGCAAAAAACGATAACAAATTGTTTGAACAACTATGTTTGTGAAGTTGCTTTATTTGATACGTTAGTACTCACATGAATTGAAAATTGGACATGTGAACAAAATTTCAAAAAAATGCCATTTTCTAGCGTTATTCCGAGAGGAAATGACTTAAAATAATAATTTATTCTTCAAATAATTATATTTGTTAAAAATTATTAAGTATTACAGCACTTTAATTCAAAATTGAAATT
>JAWWLR010206231.1:0-14881 GCA_035041075.1 Acraspis erinacei | reverse complement strand
CAAACATAGCATAGTTAACTTTTCAGTTAAAAAAATTAATTTTCAACTGTAATTATGAAAATTTAACTGAAATAGTGGAATTTTAAACAGAAAATTTGAATTTTTCAAAGAAGTTTACAAAAAATTAAACCAAAAATATGAATTTTCAAAGAAGAAGATTAATTTTCTGCAAAAAAAAAATATTTATGAACCATATACACGAATGTTCAACTATAAAAGATAAATTTTTAATAAACTGATTAAATTTTTAAAACTAAAAAAGATCAATTTTCATCCAAAAATAGTATGGTTAAATTTTCAGTTTAAAAAAATTAATTTTTAACCAAAAATTATGAAAATTTAACTGAAATAGTTGAATCTTAAACCAAAAATATGAATTTTCAAAGAAGAAGATTAATTTTCCATAAAAAAGGCGAATTTCTAACAAAATACATAAATTATTTAAAAATAGTTAAATTTTTAAATGAAAAAAAAAATTCAATCCAAAAGATGAACTTACATACAAGAAGATTAATTGTCTAACAAAAAAGATTAATTTTCAAGTAAAATTATGAATCTTCAACTCGAATAGTTGAATTTAAAATCGAAAATATGAATTTTCAAAGGACATTAAAAATAATAATAAAAAATAATAAAATAATAAAATAATAAATATTACCTCGTGCGACAATTCGGCAGATTTTTCTTCTTTTTTTGCGGACGAGTCTCCTTGCATACCGGATGTGCCGGCGGCATCTTCTGCACCTGTGACAGTGGCTGATGCATTTTCAGCCGATTTTTTTTCCGATTCTATCAAAGAGAGCGAAGATCCAGCAGCAATTTTTCCGGATTTTGCTAAAACTTCGTCAATCTTTGCACCTAGCTCAGAAGCCGTGGCACTTCCGGCAACAATTTCCAGGGGAGAACCCGTTTCGCCAATAAAGAACACGGACGGAACAGGCACTAATTGATCTGTTTTCTGGAATTAAGGAAAATTCAGAAACTTTCAGTAAATCGAGTACTCAAATTTTGTAAAAAAGTTTACAAATTATAAATAAATATAAATTTAAATATAATCAATTGGTATTAATGAAAAAATGACGAATTTATATATTTATATGTAAATATAAATAAAATTATAAAAAATAATAAAAACAATTTAAGATTTTTACTAGATATGATTTTTTATATCACGGAAACATTCAAATATTTTGAATTTTTTTTAACAATCAACGAAATTCGCAAAGTTATTATAAATAATAATTTTTTTCTTAGTTTCTGGGGATTCAATTATTATTTATTCAATTATTCATTATTATTTTTTTTATTATTTTATTATTTTCGATCTATAAAGTCTATGCATTTGAAAAATAATTCAAGTAAATTTTTATTTTTTTATACAAATTTCTTATCAAATTAAATTTAAATCGCTTAAAATTCATAACTTTTCAAGTAAAAATATTTCATTTTTAACAAAATTGATGAATTTCTAACTAAAGAGTTAAATTTTCAACCAAAAAGTTTAACTTTCTACTACAAAAGAGCATTTTCAACCGAAAATCGAACAGTTAAGGTTTTCAGTTAAAAGAAATTAATTTTAAACAAAAAAAAAAAAAAAACAACGAATTTTCTACCAAAAAAGAATACTTAAAAAAAACATGAATTTTCAAAAAAAAAAATTAAAATTTCAGTTAAAAAAAATTAATTCCCAACTAAAACCATAAATTTTTAACTGGAATAATTAAATTTTTTAACAAAAAACATGAATTTTTAAACAAGAAGATTAATTTTCTACCAAAAACAGACGATTTTTTTTAACAAAATTCATGAAGTATTAACCAAATAGATGAATTTTTCACTAAAAAAGAACAATTTACAATCAGAAAATGGAATAGTTAAATTTTGAGTTAAAAATAATGATTTCCACAAAAGAAAAGAAAAAAAATCATCTAAAAATATGAATTTTCAAGTAAAATTATGAATCTTCAACTCGAATCGTTGAATTTTTAACTGAAAATATTAATTTCCAAACAAGACAGTTAAATTTCTACTTAAAAAAATTAATTTTCCACAAAAAAATGAGTTTTTAACCAAATATATGAATTCTTCAAAAATATTTGAATTTTAAACTAATAAAGATCAATTTTCAACCAAAAATGAAACAGATAAATTTTCAGCCATAAAACTTAATTTTACACACAAGAAAAACAAAAGAAAATACAAAAAAAAAAGAATTTTCAAAAAACAAGAGTACATTTTTAAAAAACTACACAATTTTTTTTTTAACAAAATGCATGAATTTCTAACTGCAAAAGGTACATTTTCAAGCAAATAATTGTTCTTTTCAATTAAAAAAGATCAATTTTCACCCAAAAATCGAACCGTAAAGTTTTTAATTAAAAAAATTAATTTTAGACAAACAAAAACAGCAAAATGATGAATTTTGAAACAAAAAGATTAATTTTCTGATAAAAAATTTTAATTTTCAGTTCAAAAAATTAATTCCGAGCCAAAAATATGAATCTTTAACTGGAATAGTTGAATTTTTCAATAAAAAACATGAATTTTGAAACAAGAAGATTAATTTTCTACAAAAAACTGTCGATTTTTTAAATAAAATGCATGAATTATTAACCAAATAGGATATTTTTTTACTAAAAAAGATCATTTTATAACCAAAAAAGTGGAATAGTTAAATTTTTAGTTGAAAAAAAATAATTTTCCACAAAAAAACGAAAAAACAATCATCAAAAATATGAATTTTCAAACACGAAGATTAATTTTCTAAAAAAAAAAGATTTTTCAACAAAATACATGAATTCTTGAAAAATAATTGAATTTTCAACTAAAAATTAAACAGATACATTTTTCACCTAAAAATAAAACAAAAAGATGAATTTTTAAACAAGAAGATTAATTTTATACAAAAAATACTATTTTTCAACAAAATGCATGAATTATTGACCAAATAGATTAATTCTCAACTCAGAAATATCAATTTTCAACCATAAAATGGAACTGTTAAATTTTAATTTAAAAATATTAATATTCCACAAAAAATACAAAATAAATTAAATAAAAAAGATGAATTTTCAAACAAGAAGATTAATTTTCTACAAAAAAAAGATTTTTCAACAAGATACATGAACATTCAATTATAAAAAATATATTTTTAACAAACTGATTAAATTTTGAAATAAAAAAGATTAATTTTCAACAAAAAATATTATAGTCAAATTTTTAAAAAATACATGAATTCTTAAAAAATAATTGAATTTTCAACTAAAAATTAAACAGATAAATTTTCAGTCAGAAAACTTAATTATTCACAAACAAAAAAAGCAACAAAAATTCAACCAAACAGGGTGAATTTTCAAACAAGAAAATAATTTTTCCACTAAAAAAGACAATTTTTTAAACAAAATACAAAGTAAAAATTTCAACGAAAAAGATCAATTTTCAAACAAGAAGATTAATTTTCCACTAAAACAATTTAAGTTTTTAATAAAATGCATGAAGTCTTTAAAAATATTTAAATTTGAAACTAAAAAAGATCAATTTTCAACCAAAAATCGAACAGTTAAGTTTTTACTTAAAAAAATTAATTAAAAAAATTAATTAAAAAAAATAAATAAATAATTTTCTAGCAAAAAAAGACGATTTTTCTAACAAAAGGCATGAATTATTAACCAAAGATATAAATTTTCACTATAAAAATATCAATTTATAACCATCAAATGGAATAGTTAATTTTTAGTTGAAAAAAATAATATTCTACAAAAAAAAGAAAAAAAAGCATCCAAAATTATAAATTTTCAAACAAGAAGATTAATTTTCTACAAAAAATAGATTTTTCAACAAAATACATGAATTCTTAAATAAATAGTACAATTTTCAAATAAAAAAGATCAATTTTCAACCAAACATCGAACCGTAAAGTTTTTAGTAAAAAAATTAATTATAGACAAAAAAAATATGAATTTTCAAACAAGAAGATTATTTTTAAAAAAATTAGTTTTTAACAAAATGCATGAATTATTAACCACATAGATGAATTTTAAACTAAAAAAGATCAATTTTTAATCATAAAACCGATCAGTTCAATTTTTAGTATAAAAAAATTAATTTTTCGCCAAAAATAGAAAAAAAATGCAATCAAAAAGATGAGTTTTCAAACAAGAAGATTAATTTTCTGCAAAAAAAATATTTATGAACCAAATACATGAATTTTTAATTATAAAAAGTATATTTTTAACAAACTGATTAAATTTTGAAATAAAATAGATTAATTATCAAAGTAAAAATATTAGTCAAATTTTTAGTTAAAAAAATTAATTTTCAACTAAAATTTTGAATTTTAAATAAAAAATATGCATTTTTAAATAATTAATTTTTCAGAAAAAATACGAGTTATTAACAAAATACATGAATTCTTAAAAAATAATTGAATTTTCAATTAAAAAAGATCAGATTTCAACTAAAAATAAAGCAGATCAAAACAGAAAAAATAATTTTCCACGCCAAAAAAAATTTCAACCAAAAAGACGAAGTTTCAAAGAAGAAGATTAAGTTTCTAAAAAAAAAAATACGATTTTTCAACAAAATACCTGAATTTCTAACTAAAAAAGGTAAATTTTGAACCAAATAATTGCAGTTTTAATTAAAAAATATCAATTTTCAAACAAAAATACTATATTAAAATTTTTAATGAAAAAAATGGATTTTCTACTGAAACTATAAATCTTCAAGTGGAATAATTAAATTTTAAACCAAAAAGATAAATTTTCAAAAAATAAGGTTAATTTCCTAACAAAAAAGACGAATTTTCAATAAAGTCACGAATTAAAAAAAAGTTGATTTTTCAACTAAAAAAATTCAATTTTCAAATTTGTTTAAAAAAAATCGTTACATTTTAAAACTAAGTGCTGAATGCTCCACTAAAATGATAGATCTTCAACAAAAATGATTCAAAAAAATTAATTTCTGACAAAAAAGACGAATTTTCAACTGAAAAAGATGCATTTTCAACCAAAACTTGAATAGTTATAAAGTTTAAAAAATAAAATTTCTAACAACAAATTTTGAAACAAAGTTACAAATAGCAACTAAAATTATGAATTTTCATCTCAAATGATTAATCTTTTATTGGAATTCTTAAATTTTCAACTAAAAAGATTAGTTTTCAAACAAAAAGTTAATAAAAAAATTATTAAGATAAATTTTTAAGCAAAAAGATTAATTTTCCACCAAAAAAGACGATTGTTCATTAATAAAACATGAATTTTCAACCATAAAAGATAATTTTTAACCAAATAATTAAATTTGGAATTAAAAAAGGTCAATCTTTAACTAAAAATTGCATAGCGAAATTTTCAACGTAAAAAATTAATTTTCAATGAAAATTATGAATCTTTAACTGTAATAGTTTAGTTTTTTTTAACAAATTACATAAATTCCAATTCAAAAAATTGAAATTTCGAACAAAGAAAGATCAATTTTCAACCAAAAATGAAACAGTTAAAAAAATTAATTTTCCACAAAAAAATACCAAAAAAAAATGTCAACCAAAAAGATGAAATTTCAAATCAGAAGATTAATTTTCTGTCAAAAAGGACAATTTAAAAAAAAAAATACATTGATTTTTCAACCAAAAAGAAATTTTTTTAATAAACCGATTAAATTTTGAACTAAAACAGAAAAAATTTCAACCAAAAAATAGTATAGTTCCAATTTTAGTTAAAAAAATTAATTTTCAACTAAAATTATTAATCTTCAACTCGAATCGTTGAATTTTTAACAGAAAATATTTATTTCCAAGCAAAAAGAACAGTCAAATTTTTAGTTAAAAAAAAATTAATTTTCCACCAAAAAATTAGTTTTTAACAAAATATATGAATTCTTCAAAAATATTTAAATTTTAAACTATTTTCAACCAAAAATGAAACAGATAAATTTCCAGTCATAAAACTTAATCTTCCACACATTTTGTTTAAATTGAACCAAAAAATAGTATAGTTATATTTTCAGTTAAAAAAAATAATTTTTAACTAAAATTATGAATCTTCAACTGGAAAAAGTTGAATATTAAACCGGAAATATGAATTTTAAAACAAGAAGAGAAATTTTCCAATAAAAAAGTTAAATTTTCAGTTAAGAAAAATTAATTTTCAAGTAAAATTATGAATCTTCAACTCGAATAGTTGAATTTTTAACAGAAAATATTAATTTTCAAAGAAGAACAGTCAACATTTTAGTTAAAAAAAATGAATATTCCACAAAAAAATTAATTTTTAACAAAATATATGAATTCTTCATAAATATTGGAATTTTAAACTAATAAAGATCAATTTTCAACAAAAAAGAAACAGTTTAATTTTCTACAAAAAAAAAAATACTAAAAAAAATTTCAACCAAAAAGATGAAATTTCAAAACAGAAGATTAATTTTCTGTCAAAGAGGACGACTTTTTAACAAAATACATGAATTTTTCAACCAAAAAAGAAATTTTTTTAATAAACTGATTAAATTTTGAAATAAAAAAGAAAAAATTTCAAACCAAAAAATAGTATATTTAAATTTTCAGTTAAAAAAATTAATTTTTCACACAAAAAAAGTGTTTATAAATCTATGAATAAAAATAAAAATATATGAATTCTTCAAAAATATTTAAATTTTAAACTAATAAAGATCAATTTTATGAATTTTCAAACAAGAAGAGAAATTTTCCAACAAAAAAGTTAAATTTTAAGTTAAAAAAATTAATTTTCCACCTAAAAAAATGAGTTATTAACAAAATATAAGAATTCTTTAAAAATATTGGAATATTAAACTAAAATAAAGATCAATTTTCAACCAGAAATAAAACAGATAAATTTTCCGTTATGAAAATTAATTTTTCACAAGAAAAAGAAGAAAATTCAAACAAAAAAAATGCATTTTCAAACAATAAGATTAAATTTCTAAAAAAGCATACGATTTTTTAATAAAATACGTGAATTTCTAACTGCAAAAGATAAATTTTTAACCAAATAATTGATATTTTGAACTAAAAAAGATCAATTTTTAACCAAAAAGATTAATTTCTGGTAAAAAAGACGAATTTCTAACTGAAAAAGATACATTTAAACCTGAGCTTGAATACATAAATTTTCAGTTTAAAAAAATTCATTTTCAAGTAAAATTATGAATCTTTAACTGGAAAAAGTTAAATATTAAATTGAAAATATGAATTTTCAAACAAGCAGATTAATTTTCCATAAAAGAACCAACAATTTTTAAACAAAATACATGAATTATTAAAGAAATATTCCAATTTTCAATTTAAAAAGATCAATTTTCAACAAAAATGAAAAAAATAAATGTTTAGAAAGAAAAATTAATTTTCCACACAACAAAATGTAACCAAAAAGGTGAATTTTCAAACAAGAAGAGAAATTTTCCAATAAACAAGTTAAATTTTCAGTTCAAAACTATTAATTTTCAAGTGAAATTGTGAATCTTCAACTCGACAACGTTTTAACGGAAAATATTAATTTTCAAACCAGAACAGTCAAAATTTTAGTTAAAAAAAAATAATTTTCCACCAAAAAATTGAGTTTTTAAGAAAATATAAGAATTCTTTAAAAATATTGGAATTTTAAACTAAAATAAAGATCAATTTTCAACCAGAAATAAAACAGATAAATTTGCAGTCATAAAAATTAATTTTCCACACAAAAAAAAAGAAGAAAATTCATACAAAAAAAAATGAATTTTCAAACAATAAGATTAAATTTCTAAAAAAGCATACGATATTTCAATAAAATACATGAATTTCTAACTACAAAAGATAAATTTTTAACGAAATAATGTAAATTTTGAACTAAAAAATATCAATTTTGAATAAAAAAGAGTATATTAAAATTTTCAATTGAAAAAATTGATTTTCTACTAAAATTATGAATCTTTAACTGAAATAATTGAATTCTAAACTGAAAATATAAATTTTCAAACAAGAATTATTAGATTTTTCAATAAAAATTATTAATTTTTAACCAAGAAGATTAATTTCTGACAAAAAAGACGAATTTCTAACTGAAAAAGATACATTTAAACCAAAAATTGAATAGTTAAATTTTCAGTTTAAAAAATTAATTTTCTAACAAAAAAAAAAAAAATCAACCAAAAAGTTTGATTTTGTTAAAAAAAAAGAAGATTTTTCAACAAAAATTATAAAATAAAAATCATTTTTAACTAAAAAATATATTTTTTGCAACCAAGAACTCAGTAGTACCATTTTCAGTTAAAAAAGATAAATTTCCACAAAAAGAAAGACAAAATAATCGTCAGAAAATATTAATTTTCCAACATCAAGATTAATTTTCTACTAAGAAAAAAGAATTTTCCTTTAAAAAAAAATTAGGTTTCAAAAAAGAAGATTTTTCAAAAAAATATTACAAAATAAACATCATTTTTAACTAAAAAAATATATTTTTGCAACCAAGAATTAAGTAGTTCAATTCTTAGTTTAAAAAATTAATTTTAAACTAGAAATTTTTTTTAAAGAAAAATTACGAAATAGTCAAATGAAGTATTTACTTTTAGAATTAGAAAAAAATTATAGACCAAATACATTAATTAATACATTAATATAAAGCTACTTTTAAAAATAAACTTTTGTTATTCAATTTTAAATTGCAATTTAAAAAAAAATAAAATTAAGGCGCTCGGAAAAAATTCCCTGAAATTTCCAAAAATGTATAAAGAGTCCCTGACAATTCTAGGTTTTTCGGATAAAAATTTGTTTTTTAAATTCAAAAAGGATGTATGTAAAGGATACAAATTTGTGCAAAGAATCCGTAATTTTCAGAGCCACTTTCTATCTTGACGGCTACAAACTTGTCCTGTTCCAAACGTGATGATATTTCTGAAGACTCGATTGCCTGAGAAACTTGAACTGAAGCGTCATCATTTCCTGTAGATAAGAACAAAAAAATATTTTTTTAAATATTTTCATTGACATCGAGGGCTCTAAAAATAGGGGAAATATGGAAATTTTTCATGAAAAAGGGGAATAAATTCTTTTAAATAAAATCATCGTGGATAATACAGAGTAAATTCTATTTTTATTATTTTTATTCTTAAAATCAGGAGTAACAATATTGCGTTTTCAACAAACTAGATAGATTTGTAATTTAATAATTTAATTTTCAGTTAAAAAAATTAATTTTCAAGTTAAATTGTGAATGATCAACTCGAATAGTTGAATTTAAAATCGAAAATATGAATTATTAAACAAGAAGATTAATTTTCTACAAAAAAAGAGACGATTTTTTACTAAAATGCATGAATTATTAACCAAATAGATGAATTTTCAACTAAAAAATATCAATTTTCAACGAAAAATAGTATAGTTCAATTTGCAGTTAATAAAAATTAATTTTCAACTATGATTATGAATCTGTAACTGGAATAGTTGAATTTTAAACCGAAAATATGAATTATTAACTAAAAAGATTAGTTTTCAACAAAAAATTAAGAATATAAATTTTTCATCAGAAAAATTAATTTTCCACCCGGAAATAAAACAAAAAGATGAATTTAAAAAAAATAAGATTAATTTTCTAACCAAAAATTTAAATTTTCATTACAAAATTAATTCCCAACTAAAATTATGAATCTTTAACTGGAATAGTTGCACTTTGAACCGAAAATTCGAATTTTCAAAAAAGAAGATTAATTTAGTACAAAAAAAATTCAACAAAATACATGATTTTTCAATCATAATGATACATTTTTAATCAAATGACGAATTTTTTAACAAAAAAAAAAAAAAATATATTGATTTTCAAGGAGAAATATTATAGTTAAATTTTCAGTTAATAAAAATTAATTTTCATCAATAATTATGAATCTTTAACTGGAATAGTTGAATTAAAAACCGAAAATATGAATTTTAAAACAAGAAGATGAATTTTTCATAAAAAAGACGAGTTTTTGACCAAATATATGAATTCTTAATAAATAGTTGAATTTTCAACTAAAAAAAATCATTTTTCAACCAAAAGTGAAATAGATAAATTTTCAGTCACAAAACTTAATTCTCCACAAAAAAAATTTTAATCAAAAAGATGAATTTACATACAAGAAGATTAATTGTCTAAAAAAAGTTAAATTTTCAATTTAAAAAAATTAATTTTCAAGTAAAATTATGAATCTTCAACTTGATTAGTTGAATTTTAAACAGAACATATGAGGTTTTAAAACAAGAAGATCAATTTTCTACAAAAAAGAGACGATTTTTCAACAAAATGCATGAATTATTAACCAAATAGATGAACTTTCAACTAAAAAAGATAAATTTTTAACCATAAAATGGATCAGTTCAATTTTAAGTTAAAAATATTAATATTCCACAAAAACATTTAATTCAAAAAGATGATTTTTTAAACAATACGATTAATTTTCTACCAAAAAAGACGATTTAAAAAAATGGATTAATTTTCAACTATGAGAGATAAATTTTTAATAAACTAATTAAATTTTGAACTAAAAAAGATCTATTTTTCAACCAAAAAGATGAATTTTCAAAGAAGAATATGAATTTTCTAACAAAAAAATTAAATTTTCAGTTTAAAAAATTAATTTTCAAGTAAAATTATGAATCTTCAACTTGAATAGTTGAATTTTAAACCAAAAATATGAATTTTCAAAGAAAATTAATTTTCTACCAAAAAATACGATTTTTCAACAAAATGCATGAATTATTAAAAAATAGTCAAATTTTTAAATGAAAATTTAACTGGAATAGTTAAATTTTAAACAGAAAATATGAGGTTGTAAACAATAAAATTAATTTTCTACAAAAAAATACGATTTTTCAACAAAATGCATGAATTCTTAAAAAAATAGTTGAATTTTCAACTAAAAAGATTAATGTTCAACTAAAAATATTAATTTTCAACAAAAAATGAAGCAGCTAAATTTTCATTTAGAAAACTCAATTTTCCACACAAAAAAAACAAAAATTCAACCAAAAAGATCAACTACAATAGTTGAATTTTAAAAATAAAATATGAATTATTAGATACAAAAAAAGATTTTTGAACAAAATATATGAATTATTAACAAAATAGTACAATTTTCAAAGAAAAAACTTAAATTTTCAGTCCAAAAAAAATTTATTTTCAAGTAAAATTATGAATATTCAACTCGAATAGTTGAATTTTAAACAGATAATATGAATTTTTGAACAAAATGATTAATTTTCTACAAAAAAAAAGACAATTTTTCAACAAAATGCATGAATTATTAACCAAATAGATGAATTTTAAACTAAAAATCATCAATTTTCAACAATAAAATGAAACAGTTAAATTTTTCTTAAAAAAAAAAAAAAATAATTTTCTACACAAAATTCCAACCAAAAAGATAAAATTTGAAATCAGAAGATTAATTTTCTACAAAAAAATACGATTTTTTACCAAAATGCATGAATTATTAACCAAATAGATGAACTTTCAACTAAAAAAGATCAACCATAAAATGGAACCAGTCAAATTTTTAGTTCAAAAAATTAATTTTCCACAAAAATAAATATAAAAAAAAGTTTCAACAAAAAGATGAAATTTCAAATCAGAAGATTAATTTTTTTAATCAAAAAATACGATTTTTGAATAAAATACATGCATTTTCAAAAATAGAAGACACAGTTTTAATAAAATTATTAAATTATGAAATAAAAAAGAACAAGTTACGACCAAAAATAGTTTTAAAACCAAACTAGATAAATTTTTAACCTAATAGTTGAATTTTCAATAGAAACGGTGAATTTTAAACCGGAATATTAATTTTCTACCACAAAAGATGAATTTTCAAATAAAAAATAAGAAGTCTCGACAAAAAAAAGTCGAATTTTCATTCAAAAAAATACTTCTTCAGTCCAAAATGTAATAGATAAATTGTCAGTTGAAAAAATTAAATGTAGGAAAAATGATTTTATAACAAAATCAATTTTCAACCGAACAAAATAATTAAAAAAATTTAAATAAATAGTTAAATTTTCAACCAGAGATCAATTTTCAACGAAAAAGAACATTTTTGTTGTTGTAAGAAACGTTGAATTTTCAACGAAAAAAGATGAATTCTCAACAAAAAAAAAGAGTATAATTGATAATTCAACAAAAATAATATTTTAATTTAATATAAAAAACAGTTGAGCTCATCCAAAAGGAAAAATTTTCAACAATTTAGTTGAATCCTAAACTAAAATAAAATAATTTTCCACCAAAAAGACGAATTTTCAACAAAATAAATAAATTTTCAACCAAAGATATGAAATTTTAACTAAAACGATGAATTTTCAATCAAGGAAATAAATATTTAACAAAGTAGTGCAACTCTCTACCAAGTAGCTTCATTTTTAATAAAAAAGATGAATTTTAAAGCCAAAAAGACGAGTTTTCAACAAAAAAGTTAGTTTGAAACTAAATAATTCAATTTTCTATAAAAATCTTAGAATTTTTAACTTAAAAAATCAATTTTAAACGAAAAATGAAATAGTTAAATTTTTAGTTGAAAACAAATTTTATTTAAAGTTAAATTTTTAATCAAATAAAATAATTTTCAACGAAAAATTTAATATATTACATCAGAAAAAATAATGTTTATTTTAAATGAAAAATAGTTGAATTTTATCAAACAATTATTATTCAACAAAAAACGAAGTTTCAACCAACAAAAATTTAATTTTCTTCCAAAGAAATAAATCTTTAATCAACAAAATAAACTTTAAAGAAAATAGTTTTTTAGTTTTATTTGAAAAGCAGTTGTATATATGAATTTTCAAACAAGAAGATTAATTTTCCACAAAAAAATACGATTTTTCAACAAAATACATGAATTTTTAACTATAAAAGATAAATTAATAATAAACTGATTAAATTTCGAACTGAAAAAAGATCAATTCTCAACCAAAAATAATAGTCAAATTTTCTGTGAAAAAAATTAATTTTCAAATAAAATTATGAATCTTTAACTGGAATCGTTAAATTGTTTACCGAAAATATGAATTTTCCATAAAAAAGAACATTTAAATTTTTAGTTTGAAAAATTCATTTTCCACAAAAAATTTTAAACCAAAAAGACGAATTTTCAGAAAGGAAGATTAATTTTCCACCCAATAAAAATATTTTTTTAACAAAATGCATGAATTCTTAGAAAATATTTAAATTTTCAACTAAAAAATATCAATTTTCAACCAAAGTGAAACAGATAAATTTTCAGTAAGAAAACTTAATTTTCCAAAAAAAACAAAAATTCGAACAAAAAGATAAATTTTCAAACAAGAAGATTAATTTTCTACCAAAAACAGACGATTTTTTTAACAAAATGAATGAATTATTAACCAAATATATGAATTTTTCACTAAAAAATATCAATTTATAACCATCAAATGGAATAGTTAAATTTTTAGTAAAAAAAATAATTTTCCACAAAAAAACGAAAAAAAAAATCATACAATTTTCAAACAAGAACATTAATTTTCTACAAAAAAAAAAGATTTTTCAACAAAATACATGAATTCTTGACCCAATAGTATAATTTTCAAATAAAAAATATCAATTTTCAACCAAAAATCGAACCGTATTATTAACCAAATAGATAAATTTCCAAACAAGAAGATTAATTTTCTACAACAAAAAAAAAAGATTTTTCATCAAAAAAAAATGAATTTTCAATTATAAAAAATATATTTTTAACAAACTGATTAAATTTTGAAATAAAAGAGATTATTTTTCAACGAAAAATAGTATAGTGAAATTTTTAACAAAATAGATTAATTCTCAAAAAATAATTGAATTTTCAACTAAAAATGAAACAGACAAATTT
This sequence comes from Acraspis erinacei, assembly GCA_035041075.1. Lineage (NCBI taxonomy): Eukaryota > Metazoa > Arthropoda > Insecta > Hymenoptera > Cynipidae > Acraspis > Acraspis erinacei. The sequence continues at coordinate 1,033 of JAWWLR010206231.1, read as the reverse complement.
TCAGTCAGAAAACTGAAGTTTTCACCAAAAAAGCAACAAAAATTCAACCAAATAGATGAATCTTTAAACAATATGATTAATTTTTTTAACAAAAAGACGATTTTTTAACAAAATACATGAATTTTAAACTACAAAAGATCAATTTTTAATAAACGGATTAAATTTTGAATTAAAAAAAATTAATTTTCAACTAAAAATATGAATCTTTATCTGAAATCGTTGAATTTTTAAACGAAAATATGAATTTTCAAGCAAGAAGAACAGATAAACTGTTAGTTAAAAAATTAACTTCCCACAAAAAAATACAAAAAGTAAAATTTTCAACCAAAGAGATTAATTTTATTAATTAATTTTCCATAGAAAGAAAACGATTTTTCAACAAAATACATAAATGTTTAACTCCAAAGGGTTAATTTTTAGACAAATAATTGAATTTTCAACTAAAAAAAATCAATCTTCAACCAAATATAGGATATCAAAATTAAAAAAAATTGATTTTCTACTAAAACTAGGAATTTTTGAATTTTCAACCGAAAATGTGAATTTTTAAAGAAAAAGATCAGTTAAATGTTGATTAAAAAATTAATTCTTTACAAAAAAATACAAAAAAGTTTTCAAAAACTAAATTTTCTCAAAAATTTAGTATTTTTGTTGTTGAAAATTAATTTCTTTAGTTAAAAGTTTAACATGTTTTTTTTCCGTGGTTTCTTTTTTTAACTAAAAATTTAACTATTCCATTTTGGCCTAAAAATTTATTTTTAAAGTTGAAAATTCAACTATTTCGATATAAAATTGGATTATTTAGTTTCAAAACTAACTTTTGTGTTTTAGCTTTAAAATTAAACAATTCAATAGCGCTTTTTTGGAAAAAATTCAATATTTAATTTTTCATCAATCAATTTTTTAATTGAATATTTAAAATATTTAAAATATTCAAATTTTTTAAATATTTAAAATTGGATATTTTTCGTTGAAAAATTTGCGTTTTTTGTTGTTAAATTTTTTTTCGTTGAAAGATTAATATTTTTTGTTA
>JAWWLR010206218.1:0-14881 GCA_035041075.1 Acraspis erinacei | reverse complement strand
TGTTTGTTTTTCTATTGGCTTTTTCATAAAAACGTGTTTTAAGGAAAACCCAAAGATGATGGAAGTATGTTTGAAAGTCGTTTGCATTCAAATTTTGAAATCATTTTCGACGTCAATTTTCTTATCGGCAGGTTCCTTTGTCGAAATATTACTCTCTTTTTCTGTTATTAATAAAGAAGATGTCACTCCCTCTTTTAGTTTTTAGTTGCTGTACTGCAATGATTATCACCAGGTCGAAAATGATGGCAACAATTTACATATCAGCTCTCAAACACATCTTAATGGGTTAGGTTTGACGTGTGTTCACTTTTGCGAAACAACGAAGGAGTAAGAGAGATCGATAAAACTTTTGCCCATGAGCGACGTGTAGCGGGGGGAGGACCTACAGAGCCATCTAATGAGCCCGAAAAACAGGATCAGAGTATCTGTCTTCACGGTTGCCTATATTAGTGACAGCCTGATTGGGAGAGCGGCTCTACCAAACTTCTCTCTGTGTAAAAGCGATTGAAGAAACGGTCGAAGTCTGACACTCAGAGATTGGGGACAATCTCCGGAACCCATTCCTTCCGATTATGACTAGAGTCCAACCTCTTCTATCGCAACACTTGCTTATTGAAAGACGAGAGACTCGTCTATCGCAAATTCCCGAACTCCCACCACTGACTGTCACCTTTTGCGTAAAGACAATGAGAGCTGAAGCGGAAATGAATTGTGAGCCCACCTTGTACAGATCCGGGTTTAACCCGCTCGGGCCCTGGCAGCGGGGATGCAAGCTATCCTTTTTTAAACGTATTATGGATATTCAAAAATCATAAGTCCTTTCTAGCACCTTGAACTTTCAATTTACAATGAATTGCACTTTTTACAAAATAGTTGAAGTTTCAACCAAAAAAAAGGAATACCTAGAAAAGGAAAATAACTTTTATTAAATTTTCGTTCAAAAGCAGGAAAGTTTATCTAAAAAAGACGAATTATCAACCAAAAATTTGATAGTTGATAGTGAAACTGAAGAAGATTTCAGTTTTAAATAAAAAACAGTTAAGTTTTCAGTTAAAAGACCAAATTTTAACCAAAGAGATAGATCTTTAACTAAAGTTTTAATTTTCAACATAGAGGTGGAAGCTTTAGCCAAGTAGTTTAATATTCTACTAAAGGGAATGTTTATTTCACAAAATCAATTTGATAATGTTTTTATTGCATTCTTCACAACACAATTAAATTTGTATCCAATAAAAAGAATATTTAACAAAGTTGTTTAGGTTTCATCCGAATAGTTAAGTTTTCAAATAAAATATTATTATAATCAAACATTGATTAATTCAACTTTGATCTAGACCCGATACATTTTCAGCAAAAAAAGGTATGATTTTTAACCAAAATCGATGAATTTTTAATCAGAAACATAATATTAGACTTTTCAATTAGAAAGAATTATTTTAAATGTAAAATAGTTGGATTTAAAATGTAAGTAATTTAAGTGAGATTAAAATCAAATTTAAAATCCTATGTAACGTCCAATAATCAAGTAAATCTGGAAAATTCTTGAAAATAAAAGAAAGAATCCGACAACCAAATTTGGAAAACCACCATAAAATGTTCCTATTGCAACCTGAAAAAAGATTTGTTCTACGAAAAAAGAAAATAAAAAAATTCCCTTTTCCTCTGGACAAAAAACTTTTATTTTTTTAGGATAAAAAAGTTTTATTCCTACTGCAATGGGAACATTTTAAGATGGTTATCCAAATTTGGCCGTTAGATTTTTTGTTTTTATTTTCAGGAATCCTTTACATTAACTTCATTCTTGGACCTAAAATAGGATTTTAAGGTCATTTAATCTTAACATTTCATTTAGCTGAATTGCATTGGAGGTCATTTCTATTTCAGGTTTGCTTAGCGCTGGTTTACTTTTTGAAATTTCACTTGATTCTCCGATGTTGATTCCTGCCAGCTTAAAATTTTATTTTATTTTTTTTGTGCCTTGATAAGGGTGCTGTTTGAGTTCCAAAACGTTGGTGATTATTTGATACAAATCTTTGTTTGTTGTGATTTAATAATAATACAAAAGGGAAGAAAGAAGTAAAAAAGGAAAGGAAGGGGATTTGGTAGGTTGTCTTCTCATTTACCTTAGCTCCTTTTTATTTTTGTCCAGAAGGGAAGGGAATTTTTTTCTTTTCTTTTTCAGAAGAAAAGAGTGTTGTTTTCTTCAGATCGCAATAGGAACATTTTATTTTTTTATTTCTTGCAAAAGAGAGGAATTATTTTTTTTAAAGGTAAAAAGACTATTATGAATGTGATTTTTAGTTTCTCATTTATTTATTCAGGAATATACTTGAATCTTGAGTATAGAATAATCTTCATCCAATTATGAAGAGTCAAGCTCAGCTCCCGTAATTTTTCCATCAGGCCCTCCGCTGAATACCTTAAATCGTATGCCAGCTATATTAACCAAAACGAATGAATGTTCTCCAAAAATATGTAGATTTTCAGGCATGAGGCTAATTCCAATCGGGGTTGAGTTCCTAACCGCTACCTTAAAATGTGCAGCATTATAATTAATATACCATTCCAATGGAGTAGGTTCCAGCCTGTATTTCTGACCTGCAAAGAATTGACCAATTAAAATACATTAAGGAACGATTTTAAAACGAAGCTCTTTTTATTAAATCACTGAAAGTTTGAGAAATTTAATTTGGTATTGATTAAGAGTTCACTATGTTGGAAAGTTCGATTTCATATGCGGCATAATTTAATAACGAAGGATATAAACTACTAATGTAGAAGGGAATACAAAATATTTGTTCATTCAAGCACGATTGAAAAATCAGCAAAATAGATCCCATTTTAAAGCAAAATTTTAAGAAACTTTTGCGGTCCTTCATAAGGAATTTTTGCATTTTAGAATTGAAGACAACTTCCTACGAAATAAAGCCATGCTAATAACTTTTATTTTTGAGCCACTCTTACCCCATACATCGCCGCAAACGTGACCCAAAAATCAGAAAAATACATTTTCAATTGGGATAAGGGTGAACAAAAACTAAAATTTATTAGTAGGGTTTCATTCTGTAACCACTCATCTTCAATCAATAATAAACTTTGCAAGTTATTAAAGATTTGTGGAGATTTTTAGCAGAGCAAAAAGATAAGCGCTTCAATGTGACCTAATTCATTTACCTGTTCTTCTAGGTCCTCTGACTCCTATAAGTCCTGAATAATCACTAATATATGTCACCAACCTTACGCCATCGAGATTTAAAAATCGGATTAGAAAATTGTGATATAAATAATATGCCGCTTGGGGAATATAATTGTTCTTATAGATAGCTTTCCAAACTCTTGAACGACTATCTATCCACACTTGAATCTCGGTGTGCTTATAATAGACTGTTCTATCTGGTGGGCCATCTATAGGATCTGCGTATCGAAATTTGTTTTGATTTATGCGACTTCCTGGCGGTCGTCCCATCGCTCGACGCTCTCCCGTAGATGAACTTTCTCCCGGCTGCGATGCACTAATTTCTGTAAAAAATACAAAGATTTGCGATTTTCAAAAGACTAAATATCAATCTCTAAATTATACGCATGAAAACTCTATACTGAAGCTCTGTGAACTAAACAATTTTAATTTTTGATTCTTTGCAAGTCGAGAAATGCAAAAAGACAGCATTTAGGAAACCAAACCTTTTAAATTAAAAGTTTGTAAGGCAAGAAATGGCCTTCCAGTTAAGCTTGACAAATTGAGTCAAAGTAGATAAGATTCATATAAAAAGAAGATTTGAATCCTATCAGTCCGAACCATTACTCAATATTTTGATTTCAACAAAAAATTCAGTAGACAAGGACTTTTAAATTTGCTTGAGAACTTGAGAACTCGAGAATACAGGTTTCCATTAAAAAGTAATTGACCTTAAAATGACCTCGAAGGTAATTGGCAAGGTCGTTTTGAATTTCACTACTGCATTTGCTTTGTTGAACTTAATAACTTTGGTCGTTACAAACAAATTTTGAAAGCATCTCTTCGCAAAAGGTAAGCAGAGCTCTTGTGAGCTTAAATGACCTTAAAGTCACCTTTATCTTCGAATTCGACTTATGACCAAAATACATATTTGATTATATAATTTCCCTTTATTTCGTTTGCCGGTGACAAAAAAAAGCTTTTCATTATAACAAAAGTTGACCTTGAAATAACCATCATTTTAACGCTTGGTTAATGTTTTTCGTTAATACTAAAAATTGACCTCACTTACTCGAGCTGAGCGGTCGTGGCCTTCAAACGGCTGCCACTTGAGAGCAAAGGTCAAAGTTCAAACTCACATTAACGCGTGATACTTACATAAGTTTCTCAGCCATGAAATATTTTCCAATAATGCTGTTCTTATAGCCATAAAAATATTTTTTGAGTTAGAATAACCTTAGGGTGACCTTTAACGACATGCGGGCCATATCACCTAAGTACATATTTGCATGTGAAATTTCCCGTTTTTCGATCGCCGGTGTCAGAAAGGGGCGTTTCCACTTTTTTGAATTTGACCTTGAAAGAACCACGAAGGTCATCATCAAGGTCAAAACTAATGTCAAATTCAGGTTCCTTGTTAAAATTTGCTACAGGAATGACCTTGACCTTCGTGAAAAATAACGCACTTTAGAAAATAATTTTTGAGTACAAATCATATTCTGGGATTCACAGAGCCCTTAGATTGTTTGCAGACGAGCTGCTTTTGGGAAAGTGTGCATGGTGATAGCGATCGTCATAAAATGTTACCCTATAGCGTCAAGTTCACCACGTTTGAGGTTTATAAAAAAGCAAAACCTCATCTTTCTCTATAATTTCAAACATTAACCAACTAATAAATGAAAATATAAAGCAATATTAATTGCACTTTAAGTGATTTGCATTTGTACTAGTGAGACAGTGACAGCAGCCAAAATTTGCATCAATTCGTATTTTCAAACAGAGCCCCACTTACAGAAAAGCAGTGACACAAGTCAAATGAAATTCGATAATATTTCGAATCATGCTCAAAAGATCTTGACTTGAATTTAGACCCTCAGACCTTCCCTTGTAATGTCCCTTTAGTTGTAAATCCTGAAAAAATATTTCACACGAGAAAGGCCATTTTTCTTCAAAATGGAAGCAGAAATGAAAAACTGTTTAATTTAAACCATGTCGAGTCGTCCTAGCGATAGGATGCCAACGCACGCGTTCGACTGTATGATACTTAACTAAAAATATAAACAATAAAAATCTCCCCTAGCAGTTAGCTCTTAAAAGTTTTAGCTCTTGGAATTGAGCAGGATGTACATAGAATTTGCCAAAAACTAAAAGATCCTCGCTCGCTCCATCAAATCATGAAAGTTCTATCTCGGGCGAAGAAAGCATGAAGGTGGTACTTGTCAATAGTCTGCTGGTCTGTCGCGAAGTGGCACATTCACTCTTTGCTTTCCCGAGAATTCGGGGGTAATAGGTGAGTTCCCGTGAAATAGGGGGACCCCTGCGTAATACATGAGGTGCAGCGGGACCGTGGTGATCACAGGAAATAGGTGGCATCCCGTTGGGTTAAGAGTCTCGATTTTGTTATAGTTTGGTTATATCATAGATCAAGTAATGCTGGATAGGGAGTCCTTAGGGTCTGATAGAATAGGGAATCATGCGAAATATAAAAATTACGGTTTTATAAAAGCATTGCTGTGGAATAAAATATCCCTGTGGACACCCTGCAAAGCCTAGTATGCGTGAGAGATGTATTCCCGTGGGATAGGGGTTGCCAGGCGATAGAAATTCACGGGATAGTTGGAGTCTAGTAGAATGGAGTTTTTCTATTGATATTTGAGCTTTTGAGTAATAAGTGCGTCCTGTAAAATAGATAGGTTACTGTTGAATAAGGGAAGTCTGGAGGGTTAACCTATCGCTCAAATTCTCCTGACTAATCTGATATGTCTGAGTTAGATGCATTTCGAAAAAAACAATGGTCCTTTATTTGTTTATTTGGAATTATAGGGATCTCAGAGTATATTTAAGGTTCTCAAGGATAGTTAGGATTAAACGAGATAGGGAAAGATCTTTTAAAATAAGGGGTCCAGAGAGAGAATGGTTCAAGGGCGAGCGGGTCCCAATGGAAAATGGACGACGGACGAATGAACGGACACCCAACCGATACTTAAAAAAATTCTACCCGTTTCTACGCAATACTAAAAATTTTAATAAATTCGGAGAATGATGCAGAATAATTAATGATTGTGGTTCCTAAAATTGAAAATATTTTCAGCGTCTGTAGAAAGAACGCTAGATAAAAGGAAATAGGTTTATTTAAAACAATATTTATGGTCTGACATATGCTAATAGCTAAAAAGAATATTCGAGCAAAACCGATCTGTGTTGATTCAACCTTATCTTTTCTGAAGCTTTGTTTGGAATACTTGGACATCTTTGTAGATTGCGCAACTCTAAAGCTAAATAATTTATATTCTATGATTTGCCAGAAGGCTTTTGGAACGAAATTATTACATGTATAGAAAATATGAAGAACGTCACAATTACAAAGTTAAACATTTCAAAACTTAAAAACAAAATAACGTAAAATTGACCAAGTAGCAAATAAAAGCGTATTTGGGTTTAGCACATGGTGACTTAAAAGGATTGAATAATTGCGTAATTTGAACTTTACCCTAATAGCTTCCAAAATCTTATTTTGGGAATGTTAAATATTTCATAGTTGTATTTGAGATTTATATTATATTGAGTATACTCACCACCAAAACGCAGAAAAACCGCGATTACAAGAAGGAGCGTGCCGATAAGGATCTTCATCTTTTGAAACAGATTTCGTAGATCGTGCTTGAGAATGATTTGACATATCCACTTCTATATATAGTGATCACTATCAGCGTGATCAACATCATGATTAACTGGAATACCTTCAGAATTGCGAAAATTATCAATGTGTACAGACTACGTGGAAAAAACATGACAATATATTTTAAGAGGATATAAACTGTTTAAAGGGCAATGACCATGTAATAGACCTGGTACGCGATCCTTCTAGTATGTCCCAAATTTATAGTCACCCAATTTTTTTCGTCTAATTTTTTTTCTACTTCAACAAAGTGCATCAAATTTTGTAAGTGTATTATAGAGTCGATTTGACGATTTTTCGACAAATTTGGTAAGCCTAATGAGAGTCGTTCGCTAATTTCGACATTTTTAGATAAAACCCACAAAACACCCATGTCAAAAAAAGTGTGTCCATGGCTGGCATGTGTTCGTCCAACCGGTTATCTGAAAGAAAACACCAAACCACATTTTAATATGTGAATCGATGGCTATCGCCTGAACTAGGATATTTTGAAAATATTAAGAATTGTTTAATTATTCCATTTCAGGTGATGCGCACACAAGTGCCGAATCGACCCAACAAATTTAAAAGCAATTTGTCAAACCAAAGAAAAACGCGTTTGAAAGTTGGACTGCTCGAACAAGCGGTACGTACACCTAGTCGTTCTAACAGCGGTAACTTTCCAACGACTTCGAATAATGGATTATCACGTCACTAGAATATTCTACACAAGTGTAGGAGTGAATTAAGGCAAAAGAATTTTGTTTCGACCTGGCACACGGGGTGACCCCCTTCAAAATGTTATTTATATGTTGTAATCTCTCTACGTTCTTCCAGTCTATCTACTTTTACCCCGTCTGTTTCATAAAATGAATGTTGATAAAGTATAAGGTCGGTGTCCTGCTCCATTTTACCCAAGTTTGCGAACTAAGGACCCCCTATAGAAGGATGCGACAATTTTCAAGTTAACAGGGATTGGTCGAGGCGTGATCCAGGATAAATCCGCTCGGGCGCTGGTAGTGGGGAAGTAGGTACGGGATGTAGCTGTTGTTAAGCTGCAGTAGTAATGTGCAAACGAATCGCGCGCCCAAATATATGATGACTTCCTATCCCGGAACGCGTCTGAGGGCTAATGGTTTGGGAACATTGTCGCATGCTTTTTAGGAGTGTTCTCAATTCCAAATGGTCTGAACAAGTCTGAGCGCGCACTTGAGTCAAAGGGTGGGGATCAGAGAATCTAGAACCACGTGGGATGTTTAGCGCCTTCATGCTTATAATTCGAAAATAATAATGTCAAACCGTTCATTATGCAACATGATGCCTATAAAAATGTTTTTCTAAAATACATTTATAGCCGGTTTAATCATGCTTGTGCGATAATCAACTACAGAAAAAAACAATATGAGTATGGGAAGAGCAAAAACGCTTTTTGGAGTAAAAAAGTATCTATTGATGAATTCAAAATATCTGGAACATGAAATCGAGAGATAGCTAAGCTTGTCAAGTCTTCCAGCAATGCAATCTACCAATATGCAAAAAGCTAAGGAAAAAGAAACAGTTAAAAAAAACGAGTGGACCACGACCAAAGCTCTCAGATCGCAAAAACTAAGTGTAGTCACTTCCGCCGCTCAAAAAACGAAAGGCAGAAGAAAAATTGAAAAAGAAGTAACGCTTCACATCTCTCAACGTACGGTACACCGAGATTTTAAGGATTGAATACATTTGATTTGCAAGCAAATTCAGAAAGCGCCAAACCTAAAGCCATATAACATGCAGGCACGCTACAATTTTGCGGAAGAAAAGCTGCATTGGTCGCAGGAATGGTCGAAAGTGCCTTATGAATTATGCAATTATTTTTCGATTGCTAAAAATTTGCTTATTTTAGGCTAAGTGTTATCATATTAGGGCTTTGGTCTTTTACACGTGTTTCAGATTATCTGGTATGGAAAACAAAATTTAATTTAGATGTCCAAGTTGGATTACGATACAATTGGCGAGATCTTGAACAAGAGCCTTCGGATTGGTTGGCCAAAGCGAAGATTCCAGTACTTGAGTGGCCTGCCGTTTCTCCGGACCACTTTTTCACTAAAACTGTCAAAATAAATGAACAACTAGCATCAGGCCCACCAAATTTTGAGAAAAAACGTCAGCGCGGCTCTGTAACATACGTAAACACTGGCATGCATTTTCCTGAAGCAGAACAAAAATTATAGCAAAAAAATTGGGTGCCCTATAAGGTTGGAAGAAAATGTAATAAAACAGCTAAGTCTAAGAGCTGTTACCTTTTTCCTCCAAGTGGGACTCTAAAACCTAGTTAGCGGAACAAATATCTAGGAAACGATCCTTCTCTCAAAATCCTTGAATGCCAGTCGAACTGCTTGGCCAGGCAAATTTCTTTGTGAAAAAAGGCCTCCACGCCTGCGCAATTGCATAGCCGATTATACCTCGGTTCTGCTTAAAATCTGTTTAAAATTAATTAGGTTAAATATTTTAATGTTAGATATTGAAATATTCTATTTTGAAAGCCTCAGTAGTTGAACAAGTGTAAACGTTCTATTTAAGCTTCATAAACTATTCTCAATACTCGTATTTTCAATCTAAAATATTCCATTTTTAACCCATTTAATTTGATATTTACTAATTAAGGAAAATACAGTTTTCTTAATATTTATCAATATTTTAATTTTCATTTGAAATGAGCTATTATAAATCAAATATTGATAACTAAATACTTTTAAGTTGAATTATTTGAAATAGAAAGCCCTGAATCGTTAATATTTCAGAGTATTAATTTTTAAATTTGAAAGTTACAGTTTTAATTGTTCCCTGTACAAATTTAAACTAATTTTCTATTTCGCAAAATTATTTTTAGAAGATTATTTGAAAAGATTTAAAAATATATAAATTTTGTATAATAAACACAAACTGAATACTCATTAATTTAGAAAATAATCGAGTAAGTTTGAAATATATTTATAGGTTTTCAGAATATTCCAAAATAATTTAAAACGTTAAAAGATTTCAAAACTTTTAAAACAAAATGTAGACTTTTGAAGACTTCGACGATAAAGTTTATAAGCCTTTTGAGCATGTTGGCATATTTTAAATAAATAAATTTGTATCAATATTCCTAGAAGAACTAAATATGATTTTTTTTGAAAAATTAATTTAAAAAGAATATTATATAAGATTTTAAAAAATTTCAAAAAATAATCTGGTTGATTTTAATGTAATTTTTTTATTTTTCAGTATTAAAAAAAAATTGTGGCAAAAAATCGAGTCAAAAATAAGAAAATTATAATTAGATTCCTGGAAAAATGTTTAATGATTCTTTTCTAAAAAAAAGTTTTTACGAGAATATTTTAAAAGGCTTCAAAATAACTTTTAATGTATAAATAAATTTTTCTGGCTTATGAGAGAAAAAAATATCGAATTGAATATAATTCTAATTTAAGTTATGATTAAATACAATGGACCACAAAATGGTTTTGGGAGTCTACAGGGATTCTAGTGGGTATCTTTGATGTTTTTGGTATGGCTGAATTCCAAATCAACGAGCCGCAAACCCACAGGCTCCATATCAACAAACCCACAAACTCCAAATACACAAGCTCCATATCAACAAACCTACAAACCTCAAACCTAGAAACCTCAAACTAACAAACCCCAAACCGACCAACCCCAAATTATATCAATTTCTCAATTGGTATTATTAAATGTGATGTATTTGGGTTAGTGGAATTGAGGTTCGTGGGTTTGAGGTTTGTGAATTTGGGTTCTTGAGTTTGGGGTTTGTGAGTTTGTTAGCGAAAAAAATTTGAAAACAAGTTCTTATGATAATATTCAAAGTCCCCACGCCTCTCACGAGGGGGGACTTGTTTAGCGTGAGGCCCCTTGCCTCTCATGATCGAGTGCTTGTTGAGCGTGCGTCCCCTTACCTCTCACGACATTTGTTCTTTAAAACTCGATTAATTCTCGTCCTATCTTTTCTGAATAACTTATCTTTTTCGTTTCCAACGATTTGCGTATAGTTCTTCGTTTATGTGGTATTTTAGTATCACTTTGTAGGATCCAGCAGTAATCAACCTTCATATTTTCATTCCAAGCACCCTGGTTTCTTCTTTGCATTGTTTTAATATCCTGATGAAACCTTTCATCCTAATCCTTACTGAAAGCCCCAAGATTTTCCGGACAAAAATCAAGATGTGAATCAAGGTAATGAATTTTTGAGATTATTAAACATCCTAAATTTTTGTATGCGGTCAGCATGTCCTCACCATATTTTTTATAATCTGCATCCTTATTGTTATCCAAAAATTTAGATACAAAATTTTTAAAACCTGTCCAAGCAGAGAGTTCAAGAGTTGTCATTTTATTTTGCAACTCTTCGTCAATTAGAAAAGCCCTTATTTAAGGTGCATCAAAAACTTTCTAATCAATTTTTTCTTGAGATAGGTTTGGCAACTTGATGAAGAGATGATTGAAAGCATCAGTTTCATTTAATTTCATTACTTTAAAAAATTGCTTGATCAGCCCAAGCTTAATGTGCAAAGGTGGTAAAAGTATATTTGTAGTGTTTACTAATTGATCATGTAATACATTCTTTGAACCTAGTGTTAAAGTTTGACGAGCTGTCCAAACTGTTTTATGTAATGGTAAGCACGATCACCACTATCACATTTACACAAAAGAAGAAGGAAATTTAACAAATCCATTTTGCTGGCCAAGGAGAATTGTTATGATCTTCAATTAACCGCATATTTGCCAGTTATGTTCGTCATAATTTAGTTTAGTAAGCAGAAGTTGAAGATCATTGTAACTCTCTTTTAAACTTCTAGAATACGCTACCGGAAGAGACGCTTAAAAATTTCCGTTCTGCAATAAAACTTCTTTAAAACATTGTGTCGATGAATCAAGAAACAACCGCCAATTATCAGGATTGTAATTGATGCAATTAAACTCAGAAATCAAACCTTTAATAGCTTTACAAAAAACTAATGAGCCTTAGTGAGAAAAGTAATGCCTAAAATGTTCGTCTCTTTTTCTAAAAAAAGATACCTTAGTATTTTTTGTAAAAGTTCCTTTTTCTTTAGCATAGATGCGAGAAACAACTTCTTCAAAATTATATTTGTTTTCCTCTATTCCTCTTCCAACTGAGGCTTCAAGAATGTTTTATCGAATTGGAATTATAACAGAAGCCACCGAGGGATATCAAATATCTGACCTTTTTTGCATTAAATCCAATTGTAGAAACTAAACAGAAATAACAGTCATCCATATGATTCTCAGGTTCTCGCCAGATCATAAGAAAACTAAACCGTTTCTTTCTTTTATCTCACTTTTGCCATTTACTAAGAAATTTCGCACAATAGGCGCACAAAGTATTTGCTATCCAAGTCTCATCAAAATCAGTCATCGCATTTGGATAGCAAGATTGATATGTGACCGTCTGCTGGAAACGGACCTAATGCGTCAAAGATGAATTTTACAGGACGAGCGATTGTAGTAGACTCTGCAAGCCAACATTTGAGCAGTGGGAATGCGACTACGAAAAGAACCCCCTCCACTTACCACTACACCTTTAGGCACCATATCCGAGAGCTCCGCTCTCATCGGTGCGCTCCGGCTTTACTCAGTAGTGGTGAGTGGTGGGGCTGGTTTTCGGAAGCCTCTTGTTTCGTCTTTGCGTACGCTTATTATGGCTATGTTTGTAGCTTCATAACAAGAAAAGTAATGAACTTAAGCAAATTCTGATTATTGGTAATGAAAGAGTAACTCAAAAACTATAGATTGGCGCAAAAAAATAAAAATCTATTTTTTTCCGTATTAGGTCCCTTTTCTCGCGGACGGTCACATATATTGCTTCGTAATGATCTGTAAGAATCTTCCTGTTTCTTTTCAATGCGAATTCTATACAAATAAGACAAAACTCATCCGTACTATTTGTGCACATCGTGATTTTTCGTCAAAAACAGATATTCGGAATAAAACATTTATGGGACAAGAACTTAAAGGGCCAAATGAAACACATATTTTCCTGGCTTCAGAACAAGTCTTAAAATACAGTTTAGTCATTGGAAATAAAATTTCGATATAAAATCAACATAAAACACTAATTTAGTGTTTCGAATTATAACTTTTTCATAAAAATAAAATGTTTCGAGCCCGTACAAAGTACCCCTAGCAACAAAGAGACCGATGGATAAACATCAAGAATATTTCAGACCATATATGAGGCGGGAAATAAGTATAACTTTACTTTAAACTTAGGCCATTACATCAGTAGAGTAAATTTCAAATCACAGGTGTCAATAAGAGCTCAGTTTATAGTAACATATAAAAATTCTATGTTATATTCTAAAAAAGTTTAGGAATTTATGTTAAAAAGTGCGTCACACGAGCCTATATACGTAGAAACTTAAAAGTTACATTTGCTGCGAAAGTTTTCTTCGACATCTATAAGAAACATACCTTAAAGCAATAGAACAATTGATATGAAAGTCAAAGGGATTTCAGTTTAGAAAGCGCCCAGAATGAAACAGAACTCACCATTCCCAGTACGTGTTTTTCGAATAACGCTAATAGCAAGATTAAAACTAAAATATTAAATATACAGCAAGCATACGATACTTCCTGTCTACTTTAAGTTCATTGAATTAAATGGTCTGAAATATAAGTATATTGCTAGTGGGTCCACAGCTCTCTGTAAGTTAAAAAGAGATGAGAGAAACAGAGAGAGATAGAGAGAAATGGATGTGATGAGCGCGTTTGGGAAAGTAGGAAATTGCGACAAAGAGAAACAGGGAGAAACATAGGTGAGGATTTAGGTTGGCCTACAGAGTGAGAACATGTGAGATGGGTCGTTAGTAGTGCGAAAGGTGGAGAGTGAGAGAAATGTGGTGATGTGATAAGAAAATTCTTGATTTGGAGTTTGTGAGTTTTGGGGCATATGGGATTGGGGTTCGTGGGTTTATGGCTTTTATTTTTGTGGATATGCAGCTTGTGTATTTGGAGTTTGTGGATTAGGAGCTTGTTGGTTGGCGGTTTGTGGTTTTGTTGATATGGAGCTTGTGGGTTTCGAGTTTGTTGGTTTGGGGTTTGGGGTTTGTAAGTTGGGGGTTTATTAGTTTGTGGGTTTGAAGATTATTACTTTGGGGTTTATAGGTTTAGGGACGAAATTTATGCAGAAATTCCAGGTTTCTAACAATTTTTTATTTTACTACAAATTCTGGCGTGCTGGCTCAATTCTGTGAATGTATTAGTGTTCACCGACACCAGAAACATAAAGTGTACTTATTAGAATTCCAGTAGACTCCCAAAACCATTTTGTGGTCCTGTGTTATAGTGTAGTAAATGATCACAAAACATGTACCTTGAAAATAATCTACTTTTATTTATTAATACACATTGATGTCATCTTTTGACAACATGAAAGATGTCATTTTTTAATGTTCGTCGCTGCTGTAGGGCATACAATTGATATTGAATCCAATTTTAGGTTGATCTTATTTCCATAAACCACTTGGCAACCCTCTTGGGACAAAAAATAAAGCATTCGTCTTTCTCAACACGCCCTATTCATGAGCTTAAAAGTTTTGAAACATAAGAACTGTCTGTGTTTGAATATGTGCTGACACAATTATTTACATTCTGCTCCGAAGAAATTCGTCAATTGAAAAAAAAAATCAACAATAAGTCGAACTGTGCGCTCAACGCAATATAATCAGCGAGGAAAATAATTGCAAAATTTTTTAATTTAACGACCGCAAAGAGTTGCATATACGATCAGGGTAGCGCCAGTTGTTACTGCAGGTCTTACAAGTTTGATGCTTTTTGGACACATCCAGTAACTAAGCCGAAAAATGCTCTGAAAGTACAATAAATCTAACTTTTCGCTCGGCGAGTATTTTTTACTACGTTTACAACTAAAAATTTATGTGGTAAAACATTAAATTCATAAATACACCCTAGCAAAGATTTCAGCAACTTTGCGATACCCAAAATAAGAGGGACTATCCTGGTTACTCCGCATGATCTGAATCGGTATC
>JAWWLR010206172.1:0-14889 GCA_035041075.1 Acraspis erinacei | reverse complement strand
ACTCCCCCTTAAAAATTACGTTTCCCAACTGCTCCTGCTACTTCTCTATTGCTTTTTTCGTCCATAACACCTTCTCCCCTAACAACCCTTCTTCGCCACCCTGCCAACAACCACCCTCCCTCTTTATCCACAAACTTAATGGCTGATGGTCCGATTCCATCCTCCCTTCTACTGTGAATCTCTCTATCTCCTTCCACCCTTTCATATTCATGATCCCATAGTCTCTCACCGATACGCTCATCTTATTCCCATACGCGTGTTCTCCATCTTGGTCCACTCGCCACATCTCATCCCTTGTCCTCCATCCAGTCTTTTAGAATCTGACCCTCTTTTTTTATTAACTTATCCTTCGATTTCCTTTCGAAGCTCTTCCCTTCCCGGTACAGGCTCCCGTCCACGACTTCTACATTAAAGCCCCCTCCCATCAGTATCACCATACCCTCATCATTCTCTCCTAGTAAGTCTTCCACCCTTTCTTTAACCCTTTCCACCCCCTCCTTATTGTACACAGTCACAATCCTATATGTTACCCCTCATATCTTTACTGCCCTTATCTGCACGCCGTGTTCCTCTCACTCTCCATGATTTTCATCCTCTAATCCATGGCTAACCCCTGTTATAATTCCCCCACTCGCCCTTCACTATCACATTCCTTTCTCTCTACCCACGTCCCTATCAATCTGATCACATCAAATTTCTGAATATACCTCCAGAAATCCTCATCTTTCTTCTTATACCTGCTGCGTTCCAGTGCAGCACTTTTAACACTCCTTTGACGTGCTTTACTCCCATCCCCCTACTTCTTACGAAACAAATTCCCCTGCACTTCCTTCAAAACCCCCATCTCCTCGTCCCATACCCACAGTTTCTCCTCTATTTTTCTTTACCGATATCCTACCTTCGCCGCTCTCCCTACACCCCCCCTTTCCTAGCCCTGTAGTTTAGCATTCTCTGCACATCCCTTTCCTTGCTCGTCCAATCTTGAACGATGAAAACGTTCTTGTTCTTTATCCTATTTTTGTTACGCACTACTCCCTATTTTTCTTCCGAGCTCTCCAATTCCACAACCGCCACTTAATTCTCCTTTCTCCTCTCCATCCTAAATTTCCATACCTTGCTTTAAAATATTATTTATCCTATCTGCCTGCTCTATTCTCTCCATCCTTAACTCCATTGCCCTTATCCTTTCCCTATCCGCTCTCTCCTCGTTTTGATCCCTAGTCTCTCCCACTTTCTCTTCTATCATGTTTTCCACCCTCTCCAAAATAACGTGCTTATCGCGCTCGCCCTGCCAACTACTTGCATTTCCGACCTGCCCTCCACCTTTTCATGCTTATGATCTGCCCTTTCCTTCCTCTCCCTAATCTCTTCTTCCATCTACTTCATTTTACCAACTTTTTCTTCCTGCCCAACACCACTTCCCTGTGCAATCCTTATACTTTCTCCCTTAGCTGTTTTACCTCCTTTTCCGATCTCTCATCTCTCACCTGCATTTATAGAGTGATTGACCTACGTGTCCGTACGCTCTTTTTAAAGGGCTTTTCTAGTGGTCTTCTCTGGACTCTCTTTGCTGGCTCTTTTCGTCTTCAAGAGATCCTCCGCCTCACTAGAGCTAGACGCTCTCTCTCTCTCTCTCTCTCTCTCTCTCTCGTTTTGGCGCTTCCTTCGTTGCGATCTTTCCCTCTCCCTGCCGTGCCACTCGACTCCGTACCACGCACAGCTGGCCGTCGTTGCCTGATGGAAATTTCGTCCCCGTAGAGTTCACAACCTACACTACGAGTACTCTCGCTGCCCACCTCCCGCTCTTCCGTCGGTAACTGTGACCTATCCATGCAAAGAAGTACCTACTACAGCCAACAGGTGTCTCTCAAGGCCGCTCCCGGTTACCGCCAAATTGAACCCCACAAATACAATGAAAATTAATTTTTAATTTCCCAATTCACACCTCACAACTCTACTCGCCTCCTATGCTTCCACCCTCACACTCTACTCACACCTTCCACACAAAATACGCAAAAACTTCTAACCACCTGTGACTGCCCTAAAAAGGCTTTTTGGCCATAAAATCAGCTGCTTGGTTGAAAGTTGTACTCCTTTGTTGAAATGTTTTTTATACCACTCTAACCTAAAAACTTCAGCTTTGACATGATTTTTCGGCTTTCGTGGTATAAAATACGGTTCGATATTTCAACACATGCGTGAAAACCGCGGGTTTTCGAGTGTGTGAAGCGGGCTGCAAGTTGATGTTTGTTGAGCAGGGAAAAACTGGGGAAAAAACTCAAAACTTATTTTTGTATTCTTATATTGGTATTTTTTGCTCCCTGGACCCCGTCCTGCCCCCGCACCTACGTGCGTGTGCGCTACGGAAGGGAGGCATTTTTTGCCTCGCGCGATGTTTGCGGAACTCGTAAAAAACGCCTACTTCTCTCCCTAGCTGCACAATATACTATTTGGCGATTCAGCTACTTCATTTAAAATTTACCTATTCCGTTTTTAGAAAATTATTCTTCTCGATTATAAAATCATCATCTGGATTGAAGTTTCTTGTTGAATATTTATTATTTTTATTATTCATTTAATCGAATTATTCAACCAACAATGTAACCATTCTATTTGTTTTTGAAGGTTGTTAAGTTTCGAATTGGAAATTAATCTTTTCTATTTGAAGATGGAAAACATTTTTTTATAAATTCGTCTTTTTTGTCAAAAATTAATTCCCGAGTTTATGGTTCATTCTTTTTAGATAAAACCCATATTTTTGGGTTGAAAATGCAACCATTTTTCTGATAATCCTTATTTTTGACTTTTTTCACTATTTGGCTAAACATTCAACTATTCCATCATTAGAAAATTATAGACTAGGATAAAAAATCATCTTTTGTATTGAACTCTTTTCTTGAAAAATGTTTTTTAGGATTCATTATATTAATTGAAAAATCGTGCCTTCAGACGAAAACATAACTATTTCCTAAATATTAGTTTTCTATTTTAGTTGAGCATTATTTTTTTCGAAACAACTTTTCTATTTCACTTTTAGTGAAAAATTGATATTTTTTATTGATAATAGATGCTTTTGAGTTGAAAATTCATCTTTTTGATTACAAAGTCAACTTTGTCTTAAATCTGTTGTTGACAATTCATTATTTTTAAGGTTAACAATATTAGTTGAACATTCATCTCTTTGTAACTATTTCATTTTTAAATGAAAAATAATATTTCTTATTGAACGTTTACTCTTACTTTATTTTTAGTAATAAATTTAGATCGTAAAATTTGATTAAAAAAGATGTCAAAAAAAAATGTAATCCTTTATTCTTTGTTGTAGAATTAAGTTCAAAATCCAAGCGTTGCCCTAATGACCACCCTATACCTGGTGATCTTCGTTGTAGACCTTCTTCTAATTCTGAGAGACCTCGTTCTTCTTCCGAGTCTCCTCCAACTACCGAGTTTACTCTTCATCCCAGGTCCGGGTCTCCTCCTGCCATACCTAATTATACTGCTAGATTTCCTCCATCTCCTGAGGATACTCTTCGTGCCAGGTCCAGGTCGCCGGCTGTCAGGGTTCAATTTTCTACAGGGTCTTCATCATCTGGCGCGCGACCTCTTCATTTCAGGTCACGGTCTCGTCCTCTTCTCACGCAAATTTTTCCTGTTGTACTTAGATTTATGCTTGAAGAACCTGAATTTGTTAGAATTTTCCCCAATCGTAATCCGCGCCGAATGCATGAACTTCGAAGATACGTTTTTCCTCCCGATAAATCAATTCATTTGAAGGTCACAAGTACTATGTTTAAGCCTATGCCAACCAAAAAACAGATTGTATTATCAACGACGAGGTAGAATAAATAACAGCAGAAGAAACCACGGAATCCTCACTAAGCCAAATAAGCCCAATCTTGCAGAATTTTACAATATTTCGTGTAATCCACCTTTCTTCAGATCATTAAGAATAAAAACAAACTACGTGTTTATCATATCTGGTTAAAATTTATGAATTGATTACTTATTTATTCGGGGAAAATATGATCTACAACTTTACCGTGTCCAATTGTAAAAGTAATTTTTCGAAGCCGAAATTGTGAAAACAATTTTTTTCAAGGAAACAATTTGGCAAAAAGCCATGGTAAGAAAAATTGAATTATATAAGATATTTATAAATATATTATTTTTATAAGTTTAATACGGCTTTAATCAAGAAAATTATGTTTTTTTCATGAGAGATGAAGAATTATACAATTGCAGTTCGTAAAAGCATAGAAAACTTTTTTCCCAGGAACCAGATTTTTGACGCGATGATAAATTTAACCTTGTTATGTTGAAGCGTGTTAAGTATTATATATTTTAAATATATGAATTATTAAGCGTTTTAATTATAAATTTTTTAATCAAGATTTTTTAAGCTTTAATTTAAAAAGCAGTAAATTCAAAACTTTTTTCTTCATGTCAGGACCAGGCCTCCTCTTGCCACACCTCTTGTTTTTTAATACTCGAATTATTTAACTTCAATTATTGTGTCTCACTTTTTGCAAACTATACATTTTTTTGTATATGAAAATGGCCCCTAGTGAATTGACTTTCGCTTCGCACTCAATAAAATGTATCTAAAATTTTAAACTTTTTATACTACCTTGAACCATATTATATTCAACGAGACTGCTTATGTATGCCTTGCAACATAAAGTTAAAATTTCATTCTTTATTATTATTTTATTTTACGTAACCTGTGTAATTTTACAAACAATTTCTGAAGATAATTAAATAATTTTTCTTTTTACATAACTATCTTTTTTCATGGACATGGATCTTATCAAAAAGTAGTGCGAATCGAATTTTTAGATCTTTCTGACGTAAACAGTATTGCTTCTTATTCATCTTTTTGGTTGAAAATTTTTTTTTTTGTGGAAAATTCGACAATTGGGGTTAACAATTCTACTTTTACTTTTTTCACCTGTTTCTCTTTAAAGTTCAGGAACTTCATAAAGATTGATGTACTATTTTAAAAATTAATCTTTTTGGTAGAAAATTAATCTTTTTTTAATTTTAATATTAATTAAAACTTTTCTTACAAATTCCTTTTTGTGGTTAGAATTAAATTTTTTCTGAAAATTGAGGTATTCCATTTTTTGTCAGAAATTTATACTATATAAGTTTCAAAATATAAATAACTCAAGTATTTTGATAAAAATTCCACTTTTAAGCTAGAAAATTATTCTTGTCCGTCAAAATTCATCTTTTAGGTTCAGAATTTAGCTCTTTTTTTATTTACTTTTGTTTTGGCTGAAAATTTTTCTTTCGGTGGAAACCTCATTTTTTAACGGCTTTCTAAAATATTTGTCTTTTTAATTAAAAATTTAACTGTTTTGATTGAGTTTTATTCCTTTTTGGAGGGGAGATTCGTATAAAATTTCCATGTAAAAATCAGGATTTTCAGCAAAATAAAAGATTCAGTAAATTGTGATATCACTTTTAATGAAGGTTATAATGAATTGTTTTTCGTCAAAACTGACTCTTATCGAATGCAAATATCTTAATACCGCGATCTAAGAGATAACGATTGTACTGTACATTATATAAGCCAGCGAAGTAGTAGATTATTCATGAATCTTATTGGAAATTAAATTTTTTATTAATTTATTTATCAGTTTATCCTTTCATCAGAAAATATGCGAGTTCTCTGTACTATGGTTTTATTGTTGGCTGTTATCCTAAATTCAATTGGTGAATATAATAATGTATCTATAATTCTATAAAAATCTATCATTTTTTATCGTAAATTTTAAAGACTTTTTTTCTGTTTTTGTAAGAAACGTACCCTTTTTTCTCTTCATTTCGTTTTTCCGCTTAAGGGTGTTGGTTAAATCCGAGTTGCACTTTTTTTATTGTTACGGCACTGTCTTAATGTATATTTTTTCTCCAAGTTGAGGAAATGAATATTTTGATGGAAAATCCCCATTTTCCGAAAGAGAGAAATCTACAGATAGCAGACGAGAGCATCTGAATGGCGACAAAAGTTGGCA
Source organism: Acraspis erinacei (assembly GCA_035041075.1). Taxonomy (NCBI): domain Eukaryota; kingdom Metazoa; phylum Arthropoda; class Insecta; order Hymenoptera; family Cynipidae; genus Acraspis; species Acraspis erinacei. Next base: position 8,872 of record JAWWLR010206172.1, on the reverse strand, counting down.
AATATATTGCCATTCTCATACTTTGGATTCGGAATTCATCTCCTTTGTTTAAATGTGCTAGTATTTGATTCAAAATTTTAGTATTTCGTCAAAAATGTAATTATTCACTTTAAAAAGTCTTTTTGCTCAGAAGTGCAGGTACTTGGTTGAAAGTTGAACTCATATTTTCATTTTTGTGTAGATTCAGCTACTTTATTTAAAATTTACCTATTCCATTTTAAAACAAATTAATCTTCTCGATTAAAAGATCATCGTTTGGAATCAAATCTATTGTTGAATATCTATTATTTTTAAGATTCATCTAATTGAATTATTCAACTCAAAATGTAAATATTCCATTTGCTGTTGAAAATTTATATACTTTTATTTGCAAAGTAATCTTTTATATTTGAAGATGGTAGGATCTTTTTATATTTTTTTACTTATTTTTTTGTTGTTGTCGAAAATTCGTTGCCTACTTTATAATTCACACCTTTTAGATAAAAGTGCAATAATGTGGATATATATTAATCTTGTTTAGTTGATAATTTAAAAGTTTAGAAGAAAATAAACTCTTTTTTGAATATTTATTTTTTTTTGTAGAAAATTACCTGTTTTTAATTATATTTTGGAGTTGAAAATGCAACCGTTTTGCCTATAATCCTTTTTTTGGCTTCTTTACCTATTTGTGTGAACATTCATAGTTAATCTCTTCAGACGGAAATAGAAATATTTTGTTGAAAATTTCTTTCCTCTTTTGTTTAAGAGTTATTTTTCCGGACAACTTTTCTATTCCACTTTTAGTTGCAAATTTAACTACTAGGTTGAAATTTATTTTTTTCGAAAATTAATCTTTCAGGTAAAAAATCATCATTTGGTCTGAGATCTGTTGATGAAAATTCAGTGTTTTGAAGGTTCATCATTTTATGTTAATTTAAAATTTGTCTCTGTGTACCTATTTCATTTTTAGATGAAAATGTATCCTTTTTACTGAACTTTCACTCTTACTCTAACCTACAGTAAATTATTGTTAGTCAGTCATTACATTGATTTTTTATCTGTTTTAATGAATTTGAAAGTCTTTAAAGAAATTTCATGAGTAAGAAGTTAGAAAAAAAGTTTAAACTTTATTATTAAATGATAAATTTAGATTTTAATATTTGGTTTAAGAACATGTCACGGGTCAAATAAATTCAGCGCGAAGAATTAATAGGTTTTTGTGCAGTCTGGTTACATAATTACAATGAAATTTACAAATTTACAACTATTCCTTGTTGCAGAATTAGGTTCACAGTCCAAATATTTTCCTAATGAGGACCCTAACCCTGGGCATGACCCTTCCGGGTCACCTCCATCTACTGAGCTTACTCTTCGTATCGGGCCCAGGTCTCCTACTGCCAGACCTCATGATACTAACGAGCCTTCATCATCTGCCACGCAACCTCTTCGTGTCAGGTCACGGTCTCCTCCTCCTCTCAGGCAAATTTTTCCACGCGTACTTGGATTTATGCTTGCAGAACATAAACGTATTAGACTTGTTCCCAATAGTAATCCGAACCGAATATTCGAACTTCGAAAATACGTTTTTCCTCGCGATAAACCAATTCAATTGAAAATCACGCATACTACTTTTAAGCCTATCCCAACCGGAGAACAAATTGTATTATCAACGTCCAATGGTGACGTTTGTGCCATAATTGAAAGAAAATCAAATGGGAAATTAATTTTACGTGGATTATTTAAAACTTTTATTTCGCGGTCAAAACGGGCAAAAATAAACATGTACAGTGGGGAGGTAGAAGAAATGACCGCAGAAGAAAACGCGGAATCTCCACTAAGCCAAAGAAATTCAATCTTACAGAATTTTAAAATATTTAGTGTAATCGATGATTCTTCATATTATCAATAAGGAGAAAAACGCACGTGTTCATCATATCTGCCGCTTTTCGCTCGGACTTTATGTTTACCCGAAGTTTATGTAAAGAACTTAAAAAATTAAGTAAACGGTCCGCGGTCTAAACTTGTATTCTGATATTTCTTTCGAAATTGATTTTTTGTATTTTCTGGAACATGTTTTTAGTTAATATCCTAAAAGCGAAGCGGCAAAATTCAGTTTAGTTTTTTTTAATGGATTTTCGAAAATCGCGTTTTTGGTATCTAGAGCCTAGGTCCGCGGTCTAAACCTATTAACTGCTTATGGCGTCTTATGGGAAATCAATGATTTTCTCACAACGGCTCAAATTACTAATAGAATGGGCCAGTGAGACACATGCCAGTGTGTGTGTAGTTAAGTGAATGTGTGTGTAGAATGTTTTTTGTGGATACTTTCACGTCATTTACATGTTGACGTCTGCAGATCGCTGTAAAGACGAAGGTTAACAAATAGCCCACCGCTTGAAAAACAGCGCAGAAAAATTTGAGCCCGAGAACAAACAATAGAAAAGCAGCGTTAGAATACTACACATAACAGGTTTAGACCGCTTGACCCCTTTTAGATAACATATGAATAGCTTCCAATTGTCATGTAACGTTCAACTTTGATTCAAATGTAAATTTCTGAAATGTCAGTGAACAGGTTTATACCGCGGTCCCTTTAAGTGTCAAAATATTGACAATTGTCATTTTGTAATTTTGAATTCCCTTCTCATGGTGGCTGTTACAGCGGGAAACCGCGAATTTCTAGTTGAACGGGAACTGTACAAATTATTCTTGAACAAAATCTATCCAATCACTTTAAATATGACAAATTCCATATATCATGATACAATACCATTATTATCTTTCAAAATTAATAAAATATTCAGTTTAGTATGCGTGATTATAAAATCTTCTACTTTAAGAATTTTCCGTTTGAATATATGAATCCATTTTCAATTCAAGAAATTGTAAAATGCAGTTTGAAAGGCTTAAAATGGTTGTCGTGCTAAAAATGAGATCTCGGATCAAATCATTTTTCTGTGATCTTAAGAATCCTAATAAAATGACTGACAATATGATTTCAAAGAAAAAATACCATTTTTAATAAACACAATTTTTAAAACTAATTCCGATATTTAAATATTATTTTCTTATTTCTTAATTTAGAATCAGAAGAGTTGTAGGGGATATTTTCCTAAAGAGAGATATAACTTATTAAAATGTAAGCATTCTTTAAAAATTGCTAAAAAGCGAGAGTACGAAAAAATGTAATTATATCAAATACACCAAACTCTCACTTTCAGTCCAGTCTCCGGGGTTGCTATTAAATAGCCTTAGACTAATTTCGGGGGGATCGAAACGTAAAAAATGAGGACCGGCTGACTCATTTCCATTTGGAATATATAGCTATATATAATGTCGCAGACGCTCTCACCCTGCTCCCCTGGAAACTGCAGAAGCGAGCAGTTTGAGGAAGGCAGAGAACAGGGTGACTGAAAGCGAGAGTTTGGTGTATTGTTAAAACGATTATTTTTTGTAAGCTTTATACTTTTTCTTAAAATAAAATTACGTTTTTATAAGAAATGACGCATAAGATCATTTCAATTCGTAAAATCAGAGAAAATTTTGCTTTAAGGAACCGGATTTTTGGTAAGAGCATTAATTGAACGTTGTTAAGCTGAAGAGTTTTAAATTCTATATCTTTTATACATGTAAATTATTGAGCATTTATTTATAAATACCTCACTCTTCTGTCGGGTTTCCTTTACCTACGAGCATTCTCTTCGTGGCAGGTCCAAGTCTCCCCCTGCCAGACCTCTTGTTTTTTAGTACTAGATTTTTTTTACTTTAATAACCGTGAAAAGTTTTTGCAAACTGAAAATTTTTTCGGCTATGAAAATGGCTGCTGATGACTTGTCTTTCGCTTCGCACTTAATCAACTGTATCTAAAATGTTAAACTTGTTATATCACCTTGAACCCTATTATATTCAATGAGTCTGTTACTAATTATTGTACTTTGGAACGAGACTGCTTATTGATACATTTCAAAATAAAGTTAAAATTTAATTCTTTATAATTATTTTATTTTAGTTAACCTATACAATCTTATGAACAATTTTTTGGACAATTTAATAATTTTCCTGTTTACATAACTTTCTTCATTTTTGGTTAAAAATTCAACTTCTATGTTAAATCTTCTAAATATTCTATTCTATTTTGTTAAAAATTTGTTTTTGTTTTGTTTAACTGGCTGAAAATGCATCCTTTGATTGTTTTAAACATTCTTTTGATTGAGAACTTAACTATCTTGTTAAAAAGTAATCTTTTTTATTTAACTCAACGGATTGAAATTGTTCTTTTATTAAAAACCTTATCTTTCAACTGACTGTTACAAAATTCGTCTTTTTGGCTACATAAATATGGTTAAAACAGCAACTATTTAAGTTGAAGATTCAACTATTTTGATGAATTCTTATGTTTTGAACGACAAATATAAAATTTCTAGGTAGTAAAATGTTCAACAGCTTTATTCTTAATTCAATTTTTTCCTAATTTATTCATCAGATTTGGCATCTGAAGAGAAAAGATGCAGGTTGTCTTTACTCTGGTTTTATCTTTGGCCGTTATTCTCAATTCAATTGGGAAATATAATAATTTAATATACCTATAATTTTACATAATTTTGTTATTCGTCGAGCAAATCTTAATTTTCGCGACGGTAAATTTGAAAGGATATTTGTTCTCTGTTTTTAATAAACATAATCTTTTTCTTCTGCTTCTCGTTTATTCGCTTAAAGATTTTAGTTATATCCAACCTGGAATTTTGTTTAGATAGGTACAGCCCTGTCCCAACATATATTTTTTATCCACGTATTTAAGATCGAAAGAAGAAATTTTTGCCAAATATCCGGGATGTTACATGATCCTCAGATCGATAAGATTTTGAAAGACAAACCCCTGTGCTGAGGAAATTAATATTTTAACGACAAATCTTTATTTTCCGAAAGGGAGACAAGCTTTCCAGGCTCTGACTTTTTTTAATTATATTTTTGTGTTAAAAAATCAAGCGTTTTGTAGATAACTTATCATTTTGTCTCAAAAATTTAACAATTTGATGGAAAATCAGTGTTCTTGTTAAGAAGTTCTCAATTTGCTTTTTTCGAATTCCATTCAGAAAGGTATATTGGATATGGGACTGCGTCCGGAATTAAGTTTTTGGTAGGATAATAATTACTCGCATGCAATTCGGAAAGTGTTTCGAAAAAGAGTTCATGAGCAACTTGAAGGCTACATGGAGGGAAACCATTATGTAGAATATATAGATCGGAATGGTTGGGAATTTTGCTGATCCTCCTTCCTCTGAAACTGTTTCATTAATTTCTCCAAATAGTATTACGTGAATTAAAGTTCCCTAGTAGTATACAGACAGTAGTAGTAGTTTACTATCTTATTTTTTCCGAATTCTTAACTGTTGGGTAAGTAAAGAATAGAAAAGCAGAGTGACATCTGATGTCATATGAATGCTATTACTTTTATGTAAGTATGCAAGTGAGCTCCCGTTGCTCTTATATTATTTCGGCTGTCTAGCATAAATTCTATTTTTAATTAGTTTTTAGTAATGTCTTCCTTGATGATATTTTAAAGTTGCTTGTCGTGGATGCGAAACCCATTTAAATTCTATTTTAAAATAAACTAGATTAGTTTTCATCTAGGTGTTTATCCGAGTTAATATACTCAAGATTTTCTTTTTGTGTATTTGTTAGGGATGTGTTACGATTGAGAGTTGCTTTGTGAATTGTCTTTAGTTTTTTTATTGTTTTTAGACGTAGTTTTGATTATTCTTTCATTCAAAAGAGGTTGAGATTTGATTAAAGTTAACCTTGTACTCAAAAGGGGTTTTATTTGGTGAGTGGGAGCATTGGTTCAAGAGAAGGAGCATTTGATTTTTGTTTGCAGTCGTAACACGTAGGAGGGGTGTCCTGATTTTTGAGTTCTGGTTGTAGTTTTTTGTCTAGGACATCCATCCCAGATTTGCTAGACGATTAAAAAGCGTTCTTTTGGTTTTTAAATGGTTTTTCCTATCGCAGGAATCTGAGATAGTTGTAATTCGCGTATCGGTTCGCATTGGATTTCGTTTTTGTTTGTAGTGGGAATAGTCACCTACATATCATCTAATCTCGAAAGGTTGGCATTATAATTTTTGAAAAGATGACCTTCTTGTTTACGAAAAAAGAGTTACTGTTTTCTGAAGCGACAATTATTTGGCACGATGCATCTCCAAAGAAGACTGACATTGATTTGGGTAATATGTTAATGTCTTTAGGATTTAGGAACATTCGATACCTGCTCGTAAGTTAACATATTTAGGAAGCAATTTTGAATCTTTTTGTGAAATTCAGTTCCTCAGATTGCGCGAAGAATAACAGATGATGCATTTGATAGGATTATTCTTTTGAACATATTGATAAGGCGCTGATTTCCATTCCTGGATATAAACCAATAAAGTGTGCCTCTAGAAATCATCATTGTAAATCTAATATCAGATTGGTTTACAATTGTCCGTGTGACTTTGATGTAGTCCCTAACTTCAATCCCGTCAGAATCGTTAATTAAAATTCCTCGGTCTTTTCTTACGAAAAACGTATGTTGCGACGCTTGCAATTAGGTAATACGCAAACACTGATACAGTATGGAATTTTGCAAAACACAAAAATTCTCGGAACGTTCGAAACTGAAGCCGCTCGTGGTAAGCACTACCTTTCGCATCGGCATCCAAACTGAGACTGGTTATCTGTTTTTGTGTAAAATTTTATTTATTATTTTTAGTTACTTGACATTAATTTATTATCTATTATAATGAATTGGAAAGACTTAAAAGCAATGTTGTCATTCATACGTTAGTAGAAAAAGGTTCAACTGAGTTCTCAATTAATTAATTTAGTTTTTAAAATGTTGTTTATAAAAAATGTGAGGGAACAAAGACGTTCATAGAGCAAAATTAATAGGTGATTATAGAATCCGGTTCAAAAAATGCAATTCTCTATTTCTTGCTGCCGAATCTCCCCCATCTACCGAGCTTATTCTTCGTGTCAGGTCCAGGTCGCCTGCTGCCAGACCTTATTATACTACCGGACCTCCTCCACGTGCTAAAAACCCTCTTTTTGCCAGGTGACGGTCTCCTGCTTCTCGCAGGAAAAATTTTCCTCGCTTACTTGGATTTATGCTTGAAGAACCTAAATTTATTAAATTTGTTCCCAATAGTAATCCGAAACGAGTATTCGAACTTCAAAAATACGTTTTTTCACCCGGTAAACCAATTCAATTGAAAACCACAAATACTATTTTTAAACCTATGCCAACCAGAGAACAAATTGTATTATCAACGTCAAATGGTAAATTCTGAGCAATAATCGAAAATAATCAAATGAAAAATTAATTTTGCATGGAATTTTTACAAAAGTTGTTCTCGTGGACAAGACTGGCCAAAATAAACATGTACAGCGGAGAGTTATGAGAAATGACCGCAGAAGAAAACGCGAAATGTCAACTAAGTCAAGGAAATTCTATCTTACAACAATTAAAATATTTCGTGTAATCTATTTTTAGAGAATTTCTATATAAATATGAATATTTATACGCATGTGTAACGTACAAAAAAAAAAAATTTTTACGGACTTTTTTAATAACGATTTTCTTTTTAATGTGACTTCTTACCAGATTTTGACAAACAGTTTAATTTTAGTAAATGATAGCTAATTTTTTCAGTGAAAATATTCTCTACAATTTTAACGTTTCCAATTTAAAAAGTAATTTTTGTGCAGTCGAAATCTTTAAATAAATTTTCTTTCAAAGAAACCATTTTTTAAACTAAGTTCTGTTTGTGAATATTATTTACTTATTTTTTTAAATTAGAATGCGGCAGTAAGAAAAAATTAAATTACATAAAAAATTGTTATAAAGATTATTTTTTGTAAGTTTTACACTTTTTCCATGGGAAAATAATGGTTTTTTTATCAGACGTGACTGATAACATAATTTCAATTCGTAAAATCATAGACAATTTTTTCTAGAAACTGTGTTTTGGTACAATCATTACTTTAATTTCAAATTGTGAAGTAGAAAATTTTTCAATACTATATATTTTATACTTGTCAATTATTAAACGTTTTAATTACGAATTTTTGAATGAAACTTTCTTAAGCTCCCTCCTACCAGAACTCATTCTTCTTTGAATATTCGAATTTTTTTATTTCAAAGACCGTGAAATTTTTTTCGAACCATGATTTCATTTCGCATATTAAAACGGCCACCTGTCGCTTGTCTTTTGCTTGGCACTCAATAGACTGTATTCAAGTTGGTTGCTTGCCTTCTCATTTTTCTTTCCTCTTTTTTATTTTTCTGAATAAGAAAGTTTCTTTTCGAACAGGAAAGCTGGAATTAACAAAATACTTGAAGTTTTAAAATAATAATTAAATTTCGGACAAAGGCGCTGGATTTTTCAACAACTAGAGAGATTTTTATCAAAAAATATTAATTTTCCAACAGAAAGATGAATTTTCCCAAAAAATTATTGTTCTACCAAAAAGACTTTTTTGTCCGACCCCCTTGAAAACTCCCCATTGCATGCACATGAATCAGGCGTAATGTGGCCGCTTTTAGCCCAGTGACGTTCGCACATGCGCACTCCGCCGCCAGGCTGACATGAAGTTTATCAAATTTTTAAAAATTTAAATTTTTTTTAGAAATTTTGGAAATTTATCAAAATTTTAAAAATTTATGAAACTTTTCATGTTTTGAAAAAAATTTCATACTTTTGATAAATTTATTGAAATTTTGGAAATCTATACAATTTTTAATTTTTTCAAAAAATGAAAAGTTTTAATAAATTTTGAAATTTTAATATTTTGCGTATCAATAGGCAACCAAAAGCACTGGACCCTACAGTCTCCCTTCTGCTAAGTATGCTATTTCCTC
>JAWWLR010206160.1:0-14890 GCA_035041075.1 Acraspis erinacei | reverse complement strand
AGAAAAATTTCCAGAGGTACCGGCTCAGGGATCGAACCCCGGACCTCTGAGGTGAAGTCCGAGCGTCTAACCAACTGCGCCACCGAGGCATTTTATTATTATTATTATTATTATTATTATTAGTATTATTATTATTAATATTCAATTTGGAGATAGCTAGAAAATTGCGGTTTTTTCTTATAATTTCAACTTTTGTCTAATTTCCAAATAGATTAAGGTGCATAATTAATTAAAGTTAAAAAATTAATTTATCTTATGATTCATTATTATTGTTAAAAATATTTATTATGAATAATGCTGAAAATTTGTGGTTTTTCATGAAATTTTCAACTGATTGTATAATTTTCAGTTAGATTGAGGTGGATAATTGATTAAATTTGAAAAATTAGTTGTTTATATGATTCATTATTATTATAAATTATACTCAATTTTAATAATCCTACAAAATTGCGGTTTGTGTGATTTTTTTTACCTTTTTGTACACTTTGTACTGAGGATGAGGTAACAATTTTAGAAAATCTAACAAACTTAAATATTTACTGTTCACTTAAAAGTTAAATATAAAATTAATAAATAAAAAATTTAATAAATAAATAATAAATTTTAAATAAACCCTTCTTCTTTAAATTTATTTGTTTATTTTTTAAGCTTATATAGATATTATTTTTAAAATTCGAAAAATTTTGAAGAATCCATGTGATGACCACAAACTGTAGAAAAAATGAAAATTTTAGAGAATTTCAGAAAAAACTAAAACTTTCCATCATTCGTCAAAATGAGCCTTATTAGCAATGATATTAAGTTATTTAAACAATTAATTTTTTCATTTTAATTAAGTACCCGTCTCCCTCTAATTGTAAATTACAGAAAATGTAGAAATTTTATAAGAAACTGCAATTTTCTAGCATTATTCGAATTTAATATTATTATCAATAACAATAAATTATTTAAACAATTAATTTTTCAAATTTAATTAGTTACATATTTGGGAAGGCACTGGCATATTTTTAAAATATTTCTGAAATGATTATAAGTTCTTTACAATTTCTTACAAAATTAATGAAATATACGATAATATTTGTGAAATTATTGAAATATTTGTGAAATATTTCAAATTTTTTGAAATCTTAAACAAATTATTTCAATCTTTTTCGAATTATTATTTATAATAATATTTGGTTAGAACAATTCTAGGAACGTTCAGTTTCTTTTTTCTAAAACTGTATACTTTTCCGTTAGGTTTAGGTAATAATAAATGCAATTTCACAAACATTATTATTAAAATAATTAGATCAAGTCCACTTTAAATCAGGCAGGGTTCTACACTTGAAACAGCAAAATCTCTTGGGAACGAAATATGTGTTTTTTTATAGAAGTTTAACCGATGCGAATTTTTACGAGTATAAAAAAAATCTACTAAAACTGTATGCGTACTTCAATTTTGAGCTTGGGTTATCAAAAATCAGAATTTTTTACACCTCCATAAAATTTAAATTAATTTCCATATTTATTATATTATTTTCTTTTTGACGCTAATATCGTTCATAATGGTTTTTTTTAAATCCGCCTATAATTTAAAAACCGTTTTAAACTTAACAAGATGGCACCTTTTTATGAAAATATTAACAATCGATTAAAAAAACACCTTCACATTTTCTGCCAATTTTGTTTCAACTTGTAATGTGATAAAGAACATATATTACAAGTTGGATGCTTGCTAAATAACTTTTTTAGCCAGGGGAATTTTTTTTTGCACTTTCGAATATTCTTCTTTTTCTTTAAAACAACGACATATACGAAAGAAATGTTAAGCCAAATTTATTTTTTGAATTTTTTTATAAATTGTATATTACTGCGCTTACCGACAAAATCAAGCAGAAAAACTGCAATGATAAGCAGCAAAGTTCCGGTAAAAATCTTCATTCTTGAGGTCGACTCATTCAACTTGTAAGAACAATTGTGACATTGTTACAAAAATCACAGCCATTTATACTGAAGATTTTTTAGCTGTACAAGGAAAATTGACACTATTACTAGACTTTACGGGATCCAGGTGATAGACGCACGGAAATAAATTTGAAAGAAGAACAAGGTCTTAGCAAGAATTGCGCACGTTCTATGATTATTTCCTGTGTAATAGCATGATCGTGACTCGCGTTGTATTCGTTTATTTATTATATAAATTTGAATTTTCCATTAAACATAAATGATGTTTTAAGGAAACGAAAATTTTTTTGCAACCTGTATCAAATATATAATAACCATATTGGAACTTAATCTATTTTGTGCAACATTTGAGAAATAATATTAAAATTTAGCCAGGAGTTAATCATAATACAATTTTAATTTTTCTGAATTTTAAATAATGTTTTTTAAAAATTTGTATGGAAAAATATTCCATTTTAATAGTTTTAAAATTGTCTTCTTTTGAATTTTTTATATAAAGTTCATTTCCTTTTGATTAAATTCGAAATGTTGTACTTTTTCGAAATTTTATCAATCTAAAATATTTTGAATTGAAAAGTTTTTAATTCAAAATCATTTGATCACCAGATCATCACCAGAAAATTTCCTGTCATTTCAAAGTTCTTAAATTATGTGAGAATGACCCTTGTAAAAAGTTATTTTGTTTACCAAGGTAAGTATATTTAAATTTTTTGTATCACTTTTTGGAAAATCAGTAATTAAACAAATTAATTTTCCAAACAATATTTCAATTAAAAAGTTAAATAGAGCTTGAATATTTCTTTTATTTTACACATATCCAAAGAATCTTTTTGAGAATTTTCCTGTGTCATGATTTATTAATTTATTCAACTTGCTGAAAAATTTGTTTGTTCTCTTGTTATTAAAAAGTTTCTTATCTTCTAATTTTAAATGGTTTACACTTTTAATATGAGGAAAAAAAACAAGGAAGATGAATGTGCGCTTACCTGTCTTATATCCACAAGGAAAAATAAATTTGTGTGTAGCCTATTTTTGAATTTCAAGAAATTGTAATCTCATTTTTTTAAACAATGCTAAATCTGTCAAGCCATCTCCTTCCCTTTTTCTCGTTTTTTCTTTGTTTTTTTTCTTCCTAAATGTCAATTAAATTAATCGAACCGAATAAAAAATCCAAACGTTTTGTTTAAAGTTCAATCGTTTAAATACCAACTTTTAGCACAATATTTTTTGTACGGAATTCATCTCTTAAGAAACTGTATTTTTTTGAAAATTCAGGAATATATTTTGTTGAAATTTTCTCTTTTTTGACAGAAAAGTAATCTTCTTAGTTAAAAATTGGCCTTTTTGGTTGAATCTTCCACCACACAATTAAGAACAATTATTGCATTTATGATCGAGAATTTATTTTGTGATCGTTCTTCATCGATACAAAGAAATTTTCAAGAAGTACTTCAACGATTAGATAAGCAGTTACATTTTCAAAAAAAGGATATCAATTACCAAAATAACAGTTAAACTTTTAACGAAAGAGAATAACTTTCAAATAAAAATAAGGAATCTTCAACAAAAAGTGTTTCAACTTAAATTTTGAACAAATGGATTTACTCCCATAAAAGAAGATTAATTGGTAATCAAAAAGTTGCATTTTTATCCATGAAAAATGCAATTTATACTAAAATAGATGAATATTTGCATCAAAAAGTCAAATTTTCAAAGAATAGTAGAATTTTAGTCCTGATGCGAACTCCTGTAAAAACAAGAATCCAGCGACCAAATTTGAACACCAAAGAAACAAACATAAAATGCTGCAATTGTAATCTAAAAAAAGATTTTAAACAAACATTTCAGACTAAAATAAAAAAGGGGAATGAAAAATAAGAAGGTAACCAACCATATCTCCTTCCTTCTCTTTTCCTTTCTTTCGTATTTTTTATTTTTATTATTATCAAATTCAAATACAAGAACAATGCAAATAAACAATAAAAATAATATTACCAACTCTTCGGTACTCATCCTGTACCATAATCAAGGCAAGAAAAATTTCAGCAGTAGCAGCAGAGAACAGGTGTTCTCTCTTTGATACCTGAGAATCGAATGGGGATCAGTAGGTCAATCTGTTGTAAACACACTAGAAATATATGTCATAAATAAATCCGAAATAGAGTAAGTAAACGAAAAGCGAGATTCATATCACCTCATTGTTAATTATCATGAATCATATTAGTATAAATTTTATTTAATTTTTCACAATCTGTTTTTAAATTAATAGATACCTTTTTTGTTTCCTAATTTAAAGAATTTTCAAGAATACTCTCTGACTATCACTACTTTCACTATTCCAAAATTTAACATTGTCCCAGTCAAACTCAGGGTCAACATCAATAAATTCCTTGATATAACAGGCAAGAGCCCTCTTCTATTTTTAGCCTTCTAAACGGACATCAATTTTGTGTTCTTGTAAACAACACCACCTTTTTCAAAATTATTTAATGGATCTTTGCAAAAATTAATCACTGAATAAATTTTAAATGCTATACGGGAAATAGTATGAATTTTAAACTATTTTAACGTAAGTTCAATAGTTTTAGAAATTTGACCAAAAAATGGAAGAACAAATGTATTAAATGAACTACATTCCTCTAACTCTTTCTGATTATCTGTGGGAAAAATATTACTGTGTTTGTTTTTGATTTGTAGAATTCTAATTGCAGTATGTTTCTCAATGAACTTTTGTGTGTAATGATTTATAAAAATGTTATTCCTAACTACATTCAAATTTCCAGTGTGAAATGAAATGCAAAAAGCTGATACTATTATCCTGCTCTATTTTATGAGTAAATTGTAGTTTTGGATAAAACTATTAAAAGCTTTAATGACGATCTGCAATTTTGCTAGAGGAACACATAATGCCTTGATAAGGGTACCGTATGAATACCGAAACGCTGATAATATTATTTTTATTGTTTGTTTTCATTCTTCTTGCATTGTAATTTGATAATACTAAAAATAAAAGAGATGAAAGAAAGAAAAAGAGAAGAAAGGAGATATGGTTGGTTTCCTTCTAATTTTTCATTCCTCATTTACATTTTGGTCTGAAATTTTTGTTTTAAAATTTCATTTCAGATTACAATTGAAGCATTTTTGCTTGTTTGTTGTGTTCCAAATTTAGTCGTTTTATTCTTGTTTTTTACAGGAGTTTGCATCCGGATAAAAATTCTACTATTCTTTGAAAATTTGTCTTTTTAATGCAAATATTCATTTATTTTAGTATAAATTGCATTCTTTATGTATAAAAGTGCACCTGTTTGATTAGAAATGAATCGTCTTTTATTAAGAGTAGAACCATTCGTTTAAAATTTAAGTTAAAACACTTTTTTGTTGAAGATTCCTATTTTTAGATGAAAATTATTCTCTTTGGTTAAAAGTTTAACTGTTATCTTGGTAACTAAAATTGTGTTTTTGAAAATTTAACTACGTAGCTAAAAGTTGAAGTCCTTCTTGAAAATATCTTTTCCTTGATGAAGGGCGATAAAAAATAAACTCTTAACGATAAATGTAATAATTAATCTTTTAACCCAGAACGCTTTGAAAATAAATAGAAGTCAGTTAAATTCAACCAAAACCAAAGAATTTTTAAACACCATGCTTCAATTTTAAACTAAAATTCGTTTAATTTATTTTTTAGCCACAAATATTATTTGATAAGGCAAAGAAACAATTTCGCAATGCAATTGTTCAAGTTTCAAGAAAGTAAATTAATTGTTCACAAAAAATAAATCTTAAAAAACTGGTTCAACTGTCAACTCAGTGGTGGAAGTTGCAACCAAAAATTTCTATTTTTAACCAAGAAAATTATTTTTCTGAAAAAAAGAGAAAATTTCAAGAAAATACCAGTAAACGTTTGGGAAACCTGTTTGCAGACAAAAAAAATGGGCATGAAAAGCAAGAGAAACGGTAAAAATATTCTGAAAACTTTTCGTTTTTGTAAAGCATATTCTTTAAATTATTTTAATTAATATTATTGCATAACAATTGCATACTGAATAAATACTAATGTTTTAAAAATCTGTGAATTTATTTAAGGCTGTAAATACAACCTAATTTTAAAGAAGGCTTTAAAAATTAAAAACATGAGAAATTGGTAAGATAAAAGTAGAACGAGATTGCTTAATAAATTTAACTTTGTTTAAAAAAATGATATTGCAATTTCATGAAATTCGGAAATAGTCGACACAAAAATTTACTTTTCTCTGTGCATATAAGACAGGTAAAATGCACATTCATCTTCCTTGTTTTTTATTTCCTCATACTAAAAGCTTAAACAATTTAAAATTCGAAAATAACAAAATTTTTAATAAAAAGAGTACAAACAAATTTTTAAGCCAGCTGAAGAAATTATTAAATCATCATAAATAACAGATATAAAGATACGAAATACATAATATCTTATTTTATTTATTTTTTCTATGACTTAGGAAAATTCTCAAAAAGATTCTTTGGATGTGTATAAAATAACAGAAATGTGTTAGCTCTATTTAATTCTTCAAATCAAATATTTTTTTGAAAATTTAATTTTTTAATTACATATAGTCCGAAAAAGGGTAAAGAAATAGAAATTTAAATATACTTATCTGGATAAATAAAATTGCTTTTTACAAGGGCCATGGTCACATAATTTAAGAACTTTGAAATGTCAGGAAATTTTCTGGTAAAACACAGCCCCTTTTTAATAGGCCAAGACGAGTTTGTCAAAATATATGATTTTTTGGAATATTACATTGTTATTAGAGCCTCTGATTTTAGGGCTCTTCAAAAATACCAACACCGATTTTTAGGCTCCAACCAATAACGTAAAAAACCACCCCTTCATCAGTAATTTTATCCTCCTGAAAAATACCCGCTCCCGTTTTTCGGCTTCAACCCTTAACAACTAAAATTAACCCCTCTCTAAAACGTAGATAAGACTTTCTCAAAAAAGAAACTTTTTGAGAATTTTGCAGTGTCAATGAAGTCTCTGATTTTTGGGTTCCTCGAAAATATCCACTCCGACTTTTGGGCCTCAACCCTTAACATGTAAAGTTAATACCTCTCTAACACCTCTACATGACTTTATCGAAAAATAATCTTTTTAAGAATTATACAGTTTTCATGGAATCTCTGATAGTTGGACTCCTTGCAAATATCAGCTCCGATTTTTGGGCTTCAAATGTGGCCATAAAATATGAGCTAAAAATTATTTTTTAATTTTCAGCCTCTAAGTCTGCTTTCAAGGGTCCGAATAAAACCTTATAAGTACAAAATATAGAATAGTAATGATTATAATTCTACATTCGAAGGAGAATCATATGCTTGCATAAATTATTTAAACAATGTGTAACTGTTTTTGACTATTTTCTTTTATTACAGAGTCATAAAGCCGCTTTATTGTCAATTGTTTCAACGTATTATTAACTTTTCATTTAGAGCGAACCAATAATGAACTAAATATAAAATGAATAATTTTTTGAGCAATGTACACTTCTTATCTATGTAGCATTACCAAAGGAAAAAATAGTTATGGACAATAAGAATTTCTTTAAACCATTACGTTTTTTATTTTCCATCCATTAGGAGCTCACTCTAATTGAAACCTTCAAAATAAGTAGAATTATTCGATAGCCACGATTTCCGAATTCTATTCTGAGTGAACATTCATAAAAAAGAATAATTAATTATTTAAATAATATATATATATATATATATATATATAAATTTCTAATTATCAATAGAAAGTAGTATTGCATTTGTTATACTAATCTGTATTCTTTTAAACGCAATAAAATCATAATTATCCCCAACTACTCACAAAACTCAATTTTCATTTATGGGATTTTGTGGGACCCAATAAAATAGAATTCTGGGGCTAATATTTAAAAAATTGAACAAATACTATCAACAAATAATTTTTTTTATATGCGTCTTATTGTGAATAATAAAGAAAATACAGCTTCGTATCTTAAAACTCACCAGAATAATGAAAGTTCAAAAAAGCAGAAATTTCTCAAATGTAAAATATTTATTATACACGCCTGGTATCTTCTAGGCCTTATATATAGTGCCTAGACAATGTGTATAAAAGACAGGAATACACAATTTGCCTGTACTTTGTTGGGCATTATATATAATGACTATGGATTATATATATATATATATATACACGTATATATGTTGCCGGATTATATACTTTGCTTGTAACATATATAATTATTTAAATGTGTGACGATTTTAAAATAAATTTATTTTCCGAACGTATAAATAAAAACTTCATGAATACTATTTTCTTACAGAACCAACACCAAGTCAGGGTGATAACCCCAATCCTGAATCATTACCTGCAGCACCAAAACCAAAAATAGCAATACCACCCCCATTAGCAGTGCCATCACGACCCGTAGCATTATCCTCAGTAGTAAAAAAAAGAACATGCAAACATTGCAGGTGCGTCATGTAAAAATTACTACATTATTCTATTGGGTAACAGGTGGATGCAGGCGTCACACTTTTATGTGAACACAATAACTGGAGGAATTTTAAAGACAGACTGATGGAAAGATTTAAACTAATAATTATGACCCGGTTCGACCAAGAAAAACATATTTTTTTAACAAAATAGTCCATATCTTAACCAAAGAGACGAATTTGCAACTAAAATGAAGAATCGTCAACCAAATCATATTTTTATTTCAAATCAAAAACAGTTGAATTCAAAAAAAGAGAAGAAGTTATAACAAAACAGTTGACTTATTATCCAAAAAAGGTACTTTCCAATAAAAGAGTTTAATTTTTTGCCACTTATTTCAATTTTAAATCAAATGATTCTGATTTCAATGAAGAAAATTTATTTTTATTTACAAAGAATCATTTTCTACCGGAAAACAATGAATTCGTAAAAAAATACATGAATTTTAACCGAAATTGTTAAATTTTCAGCTAAAATGTTGTTCTTTAATATCAATAGTTGAATCTTCAGTTAGTTAATAATTTTTTAACCAAATATTAGAATATTTTTTAACAAAGCAGTTTAATTTTGAACCTAATGAATTAAATTTCAACTAAAATTATGGGTTTTCAAATAAAAAAGTTAGATTTCCAGTAAATAAATAAATTTTCAGCCAAAAAAGACCAAGATTCTTCAACGAAAATCCTTGATTTTTTTGTTGAAGAGTGACGTTTTAACTGAGAATTTAACTATTTCAGTTTCAGGTATAATATTTCAATTTAATTTAAATTTATATCTTTGGATGAATATTGTACTGTTTTGTTGACAGGTTCTTAGCTTTTGGGTTACAAATTTATTTTTTAATTGAAAATCTAAATATTTTAGCTTAAATTTACCACTTAAGTTCAAATACCATCTTTTTGGTTAAAAATTGTACTACTTTATTGAAAAATCTTTGCATTTTTGATTGAAAATTAATTTTATTTAATTAAAAATTTAACTATTTTATTTTCAGATTCATCATTTCAGTAGAAAATTCAACATTTACATTTCTTGTTAAACAAGTTAATTTTCACCAAAAAAGAAAATGTTTTTTCTCAATAGCCAAATTCTCAACCAAAGAAATAAATTTGGAGCTAAAACTTTAATTTTTTCATAAAAAAATAATTGTTAATCAAAAATATGAATTTTGAACCAAAAAGAATTGTATCCTACTACATTAGGAAACAATTCTTCTTATTTGAAAATTCGTCTTTTCTATAGCAAGGGGAATTTTCAACCAATTATATGAGTTTTTAAGTAAAATAAATTATTTTTATCAAAACATGGCAAGGATAAATTTTGAAATAAAGAATTAATTTTCTACAAAAAATACCAATTTTTAAAAAAATAGTCCAATTTTGCACACAAAAAAATGCATTCATTGTCATTCATTGACAATTCATTTTTTACCTAAAAATTTCTTTCTTTCAGTTAACAATTTATCACTCTTGTTGAAAATTCAAATGACCCAAATTCCGAAATTTGAGTTTCGTGATTCTCCAAAACAAATTAAAATTGTTTACTTTTTACCTCTTCGATTTAGAAATGATACAATTCAACTCCATTTTCTAATAATATTTTATAAAATCATTCATATATTTTTTAAATTTCAAACGCTTGCAATGCGAAATTAATAACTATTTATTATTGTCTCAAAAATATTTAAAACCTTATATTAAAAAATTGGTACAGTAATGGATTTTTAAATTTAAATATTATAAACTATTTGATTGAAAATTTAACTCTTCGCATGAAAGCCGAATTCTATTCTTAAAAATGTATGTTTTAATTCCATTTTTTTATTTTGTTGGAAAATTTGTCTATTTTGCTACATTTTTTGTTGTTGATTGAGGATTAAAGTTTTTCGGTTGAAGTTCAACTATTTGGTTAAAAATTCAACTTTTTTGTTGCATGTTGAACTCTTTCTTTAAAAATTGTCCCTAAAAGCTCGTAATTTTAGTAGAAAATTCACCGTCTTTGTCAAAGATTGAACTATTTCTCTAAAAATAGGTTTTTTCGTTTGAAAATTGAACTTTTAAGTCCAAATTCAACTATTAAATTAAAAATTCATCTTTTCCAGTAGAAAATTCAATTACTACTTAGTAGAAAATTGATTATTTTGTTAATAAATTATACTTTTTCCGATACTAAGTTTTCTTGTTAAAAAGTAAACTTGTTGGTAACTCAAGAAAGTTTTTTCTCTTAAGATTCATTAGTTTAGTAGAAAATTCCTCCTTTCGATCGAAAATCTTAAACTTTTGCAAAATATTTGTTCATTGATAACGAAGTTTCTTCATTCGAAATATTACATTTTTTGTTAAAAATTGATACGTTCTTTTCGAAAATTTATGTAATTTGTTAAAAATTCGTAGTTTTTGGTAGAAAATTACTTCCTGGTTGAAAAATCAACTACTTTTAAGTAAAAGTTAATTAAGAATGCAACTAATTTCTTGAAGATTGATCCCTCTGTGTAGAAAATTTAAAAATTTGACTGAAAAATAGTCTTTATCTTTTGGTTTGTTAAAAAGAAGTTTTTCAAATAAAAAATTGGGAAATTCCGTTTTCGATTCAAAAAAGGGTAATTTGTTGAAAATGCAACTATTCCCTTGACAATTAAATATTTTGGTGAGAAATGAACTTTTTTTGTTGAAAATTCATGTTTTGTTGAAGATTTCATTACTTTAGTAGAAAACGAAACTTTATGCTCATAAATTAAATTATTCTGTTCAACTTTTGTGTATGATTCAAAATTAATCCTTTTATCTGAAAATACAGCTATTACCTTTTTGGTTTAGTAAATTAAGGATTCAATTATTTGGTAGAAAATTCATGTATTTTCTCTTCTACTGGGCTAGACAAGTTTTGTTGTTGTTAAAAATGAATCGTCTTGGTGGAGGATTCAATTTTTTTGTTATAAATTCTTCTTTTTTGTTTTATTTCAATTGATTGTACGTTCTTGTTTTCTAAAGATTTTTCAAAAGGTTTAGTTTATGTTAAATAAAATATTTTAGTCTTATGTTAAAAGTTAATCTTTCTTGTTAGAAAATACAATTTTTGTTGTTTCAAAATTTCACAATTTGGTTGAAATTTTAAGGGTTTTGGGTGTAATATTTTGTTCTTTTTTTCCCAAAGTCGACAATTTGCTTGAAAATACATCCTTTTACGATAGAAATTAAACCATACTGTGAAAAACTGGACTATTTAAAAAAAATATTTCTATGTTGAAAATTGAACCATTTTGTTGATTTAAGCTTCTTTGATGGAACATTCATTTTTCTTAGATGAAAAATAACTTTATTTAATTCTAAAGAACTAGTAATTTTTTTTTGCTTCGAAAGTTGAGCTATTATGTTAAAAGTTTAACTATTTTTTTAAACAAGCTATCTTTTTGTCCTTACAAAATTAATTCTTTTCAGTTGAAAAATGATATTTAAGGGTTTAAAATTCACCACTTTTGATTACAAATTACAAATTACAAATTACAAATTTGTTTAGAAAAACTGTAATTGACTTTGTTCATAATTACGGTGGCAAAAAATTACCTTTTTTGGCAAATATAGATATTAAATTATCGATTTTGATGAAAGAGTTAATCTTCATTTCATTCAATAACAAAATCTATTCATTTTAATTTCTTATTTAATTCGAATTACTTGGTATTTAAAATAAGGAAACATTAAATAATTAAAAATTTCAAAATCTTTCTGATCATTATAAACGCTTACTGATAACTTTTTACTATTTTTCTTCAGGCCATGGTATCATTGGTGCATGTGTGGGAATTAATAACAGCCCATCCCCAAATTTTGCGAACCTGGCTCAGAATCTCCACATGAACCACAAACCAGACCAACCAAATTGTTCATCAGGCCCATCAAGCTATTACTTCAAACTATTGGAAATACAATATTAATAAAAAAACAGTTTTTCTGAATAAAAAATTAAAGTTAATTCACACTGTGCAACATGGCACTCACATGTAGCCAGGGAGTCCCTCACGCGAACCATAGATATATTAAATAAACAGTTTACAATAGATATGTAATAGTCCTGAATAAAAAACGAAAACCAACCTAATTCACTCGTACTATATTTAATAACAATTCCCCTCTTTTATTCAATTTTTTTTGTTAAAGTCGATTGCGAACCAAGTTTTGAAACATGTGATTCTAAAAAGTAATAAATATCATTCTATCATTCCTTATCTACCATATAAATATCTACCATTCAGGGAAAATGTTGCAAAATGTATATGAAAATCGTAACGTTTTAGTTCTAAATTTATTTCTTTCATTGAAAATTTTACTATTTAGAAAGAAACATTTTCTTTTTTCGTGAAAATTAATTTTTTGAAATAGAAATGTAAATGTTGAATTTTCTACTGAAATGTTAAATCTGAAAATAAAATAGTTAAATTTTTAATTAAATAAAATTAGTTTTTAATCAAAAATGCAAAGATTTTTCCACAAAGTAGTACAATTTTCAACCAAATAGATGGTATTTCAACTTAAGTGGTAAATGTTAAGTAGAAATATTTAGATTTTCAATTAAAAAATAAATTTTCAACCCAAAAACTAAGCACCTTTCAAAAAAACAGTTAGATTTTCACCAAAAGAGCTAAATTTAAATTAAATTGAAATATTATACCTGAACCTGAAATAGTTCAATTCTCAGTTAAAACATCACTTTTAAACAAAAAAATCAATGATTTTCTTTGAAGCATCTTGGTCTTTTTTGGATGAAAATTTATTTATTTACTGGAAATCTAACTTTCTTACTTGAAAATCCATAATCTTATTTGAAATTTCATTCATTAGGTTCAAAATTAAACTATTTTGTTAAAAAATATTCTACTATTTGGTAAAAAAATTATTAACTAACTGAAAATTCAACTATTGATATTAAAGAACAACATTTTCGCTGAAAATTTAACAATTTGGATGAAAATTGATGCATTTTTTTAGAAATTCACTGTTTTCCGGTAGAAAATGATTCTTTTAAAATAAAAATTCATGTTCTTTATAAAAATTTGTATCATTTGATTTAAAATTGAAATATGTTGCAAAAAATTAAACTCTTTTATTCGAAAGTATCTTTCTTGGATAAAAAGTCAACTTTTTTGTTGAGAATTCTTCTCCTTCTCTTGAATTCAACTGTTTTTGATTTGAAATAATTTGGTTGAAGATTCTTCATTTTTCTTGCAAATTCGTCTCTTTGGGTACGATATGGACTATTTTGTTTTAAAAAATCTGTTTTTCTTGGTCGAAAGTGTATTTTTAAATAAAAATTTAAGTATTTCGATTGAAGAACGATCATTTTAGTTTAAAATTTTTCGAGTAAAATATAACTTATTGTTAGAAATTTTAACCATTAATCCTCCAGGTCCTTTAAAAATGTATCCACAATCTTCCACGAGGAGGTATTTCTTGGACACGAAAAATAATAAAAAATATAAAAAATATAAAAATATATAATAATATAATAATATAATGTATATATAATAATAATATAAAAAAATATAAAAATATATAAAAATATAAAAATATAAAAAATATAAAGTTATGTACTTACTATTTCTAGAATTAAAGGTATTCATTGAATTTAAGGATTCCGTGAAATTCACAGAATTCATATTAGGCACGGCATTCACAGATTTCGGGGAATTACCGAAATTCATGGAATTCACGGAATTCGAGGAATTTACAATATTCACGGAATTTACGATATTCATAGAATTCAGGAAAATCATGAAATTCACGGAATATACGGAATTCAAGAAAATCATAAAATTCACAGAAATTACGGGATTCACTGAATCCAAAAAATTCACGGAACTAAAAGAATTCATAACATTCAAGAAATTTACAGAATTAATGGACTTCGTGGAGTTGATGGACATCATGGATTTTCCGGAATCTATGGAGTTCATGGAATTCACGGAATTGAATCAATTCACGGAGATTAACTAATTCGTGAAATTCAAGAAAGTCTTGATCCGATGTCATGAACCCCATGAATCCCGTACATTCCTTGAGTTGCGTGAATTTCTGGAATTGCGCGAATTCCTTGAACTTTCCGAATTCCAATGATTCCTTGAATTACATTAATTCCTAAAATTCCACTAATTCCTTGAATTCCATGAATTCTTTAAATTATTTGAATCTCATGAATTCTGCAAATTTCATGAATTCCGCAAATTCCATGAAATGTACAACTTCCGTTCATTCTTCGTATTCCTTAAATTCTTCGAATTCCTTAAATTCTTCGAATTCAATGAATTCCATGAAACATACATATTACGTAAATTTCTTGAATTTAATGAATTCCGCGACTTGCGGGAATTTGAGGAATTGCGCGAATTCCTTGAACTTTCGGAATTCCAATGATTCCTTGAATTACATTAATTCCTAAAATTCCACTAAT
>JAWWLR010206130.1:0-14900 GCA_035041075.1 Acraspis erinacei | reverse complement strand
TTGACTGGCTAACAGCTGTTGGTGCATTTTGCAACAATTTATCGTTAAACTGGTCAGAAATTCGAGTGAAAAAACGTCATTTTAGTACTCTTGAAACCCATTGGGGATGATTTATTAGGTGCAAAGAACTAACAAAAAATTTGACTGGCAGATCCTGAGTGGTGCCAAAGTTGACTGGCAGGCTGTCAAACATGGCAAAAATTCGAGTAAAAGAACGTCATTGGAGTACTCTAGGAACCAATTGGAAATGATTGTTTGAATGATAAGAACTAAGAAAAAGTTTGATGGCAGCTTTTTGGTGGTGCCAAAGTTGACTGGCAGGCTGCCAAACATGTAAAAATGACCGAATAAAAATTAAAACCGTCGTCTTAATTTTCACCTTGTAATTTTTTGTATGTTTGAGAGCTACTCAGTCAACTCCGGCCAGTTTAGTTTTTTAAATTAATTTTCAAAGCTAAGCAATCATTTCCTATAAGCTTGAAGAGTACTGAAATGACGCTTCTTCACTGCAATTTTTGACATGTTTGACAGACTTCCAGTCAGAAAATTTTACCATGAAAAGTTTGAAGTCATCTCCAAATAATGTTTTCTTTAAGTTAAGTTTAAGGGTCTACTGGAAATTAGGTGTTTCACAAAAAGTATGTTTTTATATTTCTGCGACCAAATTGCGTTAGTTTGTTTCGCTGGATAAGAAAATGCTCTGCTCATTTTTTCAGAGTTTAAAAAATTATTTACAGGTTGCGAGAATCGAATTTACGTAAAAAGCGAGATTTTCGAATCTTTGTTTAAATATACATACTAGTTTTATAGTATCATGTCATTTGTTATATGCTTGACAGCTTACCAGTCAACTTTGGCACTACCGAGGAGGTGCCACTCAATTTTTTTTGCTAATTCTTATCATTCAAACAATCATTTCCAATTGGTTCCAAGAGTACTAAAAATGACGTTTTTTTACTCGAATTCTTGCCATGTTTGATAACCTGTCAGTCAACTTTGGCATCACTCAGGAGCTGCTAGTCAACATTTTTTTTAGTTGTTTGCACTTAAACAATCATCCCCAATGGGTTTCAAGAGTACTAAAATGGCGTTTTTTCATTCGAATTTTTGACATGTTTGACAGCCTGCCAGTCAACTTTGACACCACCAAAAAGCTGCTAGTCAAGCTTTTTGTTAGATTTTATCATTCAAACAATCATTTTCAATTGGTTCTAAGAGCACTAAAATGACGTTTTTTACTCGAATTTTTGACACGTTTGACAGCATGCTAGTCAACTTTGGCACCACTCAGGAGCTGCTAGTCACAATTTTTGTGAGTTGTTTGCACATAAACCATCATCCCCAATGGGTTTTAAGAGTACTAAAATGAAAGTTCTAATTGTCATCCTGTAATTTTTTATATGTTTGACAGGCTGCCGTCAACTTTTGCACCACTCAGGAGCTGCCACTCAAACTTGTTGTTAGTTCTTAGCATTTAAACAACCATCCCCGGTAGGTTTCATTTATTACTAAAATTCCTTTTTTTCACTGGAATTTCTAACCAGTTTAACGATAAATTGTTGCAAAATGCACCAACAGGTGTTAGCCAGTCAACGAGTTTCGAACTGTTGACCATGAAAACAAAAGATTTTGAAAATTTCATGAGTACTAAAATGACGTCCATAGAATTGTCGCGAGCTCCCGGACACAGTTTAGAGTTCGCCTTTCACTACTGTTGTTCGCACACATTGACTGCAAGCGTATGAGTTGACATTAGCTACCTCTGAATACTAGTTTGGGTCCAATAACAATCTCTCCCATGCGGAATTTATCGCAGTGAAATTTACATTTTTTATTTATGTGGCCAGTCGCCAGTGCCTTCCCGCCACCCACGAGACGTTTCAAAAGGGGTACGGGTGCGAAATTACATTATTATAATAATAACATTACATAATTATTATAATAACATTATTATTATACCGCAAAAATTTTTCACTGTGAGAAATGCCGAGCGGGATACAAGCCGCTCAATAGAAATGCCGCAGTTGCAACATACTGCAGATGAGACATGCGGCATGTGGGACATTCGGCAGATGTGACATGCCGCAGGTGTGACTTGCCGAAGACAGACTTGCCGCATATGACATGATATTTCCCTTAAAAAATATTGGACTAGTCATCCCGAATTTCGGGAAGAAGAGACACTTCGTTCTTGAATAGCAATTTGTCTTTTTTCGAAATTTTTGGTCACATAGGTGCTGAGAAATCTATCTACAAATATGCTAAATATATGAATTGTTTAAACTTTTTTCTACATTTTAAGCCAAAGCTACCTCCTACAGTCCTAGATCACTCAGTGGGTATAGAAATATTAGTTGCGACTGGATTAAAGAAGGACATAGCAAAATTTGTGAAAAGTTTAAATTTAATTTGAGTCCTTGCTATTAAGATAAATATTAAAAAATATTCTAGAAAACTTTAGAAATTTCTAGAACATTGAAAAGCATTCCATAACTCTCTAGAAAATTGCAACTTTCTGCTAGAGATTCAAGAATATTCTACAATGATGCAGATAATAATAGAACGTTCCAAAATATTCTAAAAAATCCCAGATGTTTGAAAAGCTAAAATTTAGTATTAGAAAAAGCATATTAAAATTTTAAATAGTTTTATTAAAGTTTCACACAATCGTATTCAAGTCTCTTACAATTTGTTTTCAATTTAGTATTTACTATATACAGGGGGAAGCGAAAGTCTTCATACACCTCTTTTTGAAGACTGATTATGTTCTCTTAGTGTTACTTACGCCAGAGCTAAAAAAATTTCTCTTCAAAGGGTTGATTGCTCTCGAGATTCGATATAAAATGAGTATAGGGTGAAGCCGATTTGTCTATTTTTTAAGTAGATATGCCAAAAATAGTGCAAATTTCAATTTTTTTCCAAATATTTTTTAGAATATATGAAACGTATAATCATGATGTTTCTGTGTAAGTTGTTAAAATATATATTTAATTTCAGAGGCACACGAAAGAAATGCCTTATCCACCAGACGGGATAAAAATTTCTATACGTTTTTGGGGTCGCTGAACCGAATCCGGGGTTGGTTTGACTCGGTCAGGTCGCATTTCGTTCCTAACCTCAAAAAAATTATGAAAGTTGGAACATTCAGGGAAACACCCAGAAAGCAATGTGATTATATGTTTTCAAGGTCGCTGAGTCCAAATTTAAAGGTCATTTGACTCGGAGAGGTCGCATTTCATTCATAACCTTGAAAAAATGAATTTCAACACTGAAAACGGCCACCTGGAAGACAGCACGCCTTCACTGGCTTCGTTAACTCAAAAAAGCTAAAAGACTGTGTTTAAGCATGTGCGAAATCGGAGCAGCCGGCCCGAGCACTTTTTAAAATACTGGAAAATTCACAATTAATAATAAAAGAAAATAAGCAATTCCCCGAGAGTAAAAAACGCAATCAAACTTCTTAATATAGTGGCTTTTGTTCTATGTTTCTCTGTAAATTTACAAGAAATAATAATTATTTAAACAATTTAGATTGAAAAATTAAGATTTTGCTTTTTTCTAAGAGTCAGTTCATTTAGGGGGTGAACTAAGAATGACTAAGAATGTTTTCTATTTTGAACCATTTGAAAATTTTAAACAAATTTATTTTTATAAGAAAATGTATGCACTATATATTTAATAAGAATTAAAAAATAATTACACATGTATAATGGTAAAAAATTTCATTTTCATTAATTTCAGTATTTTTTTCTTTTTCTTAATTTGTTCCACTAATTTAATAATCTCTTCAATTGAATATTATGCTTAATTAATATTTACTGTCGAATATTTTATCTTGCATTATATTTTTGCATATATTTTACAAGATTTGATACATTTTTGTAGCAAAGAAAAGAAAACCTATCATAATCAAACCCGAGACCTGTAGAGTGAATATGAAAAAAGATTTTCATTTCAGAATTTTATATTGAGCTAATATAGGTGCAGTAAAATAATAATATATTGAATTAAGACAGAAATCTGTAGCAATGATATCACCCTCATCTGAACGTTTTTCCTCAAGCGAAGTGAGTGAAAAAAAAACAAGGGTGAAATCAGTTTATCGTTCATTTATGTGATATATTTTATTGCAGATCGTTCGAGAAATTCAAAATTTCTTACGTATTTTAAGTTAAGGTGCATAAAATCACGTTTTTTGCACGGTGCGACGAAACAATTTAAAAGTTACATATCTTTATTACTATACTAAGAAGTTTAATCGCATTTTTTACTATCATGGAATTTTTTATGGTTTTTTATTATTAATTGCGAATTTTCCAGTATTTAAAAAAAATGTACGTAATATTCCCATTTCCCCATTTTTCACTGTTTTTCTAAAAAGTAGAAAACCTTAATACTTTTTATGTAGGTATATTCAATAGCTTTGACCAAAATAAAAACGTTTCTTATTTTAGTGCCTCTGTACTTTTCAAGTTCTATTTTTTTCGTTTACTTTGAAATTTTATTTAATTATTTTATTCCTAATTCAGCTTCAGTTTAAAAATGTTATGGTTAAATATTAATGTAGTAAAAATTAAATATCAAATGAGCACATGTATGTGCACACTATACGAACGATAACGTTCAGATTGATGCAGTCGCCGTCGTTCGGACCCGCAACCGTCGCACAGTGTGCCAGGAACGAGAAAAAGTTGGTCAAAAGTCTAGATTTAATTGGATTTTCTCCAGAATTGGAATTTAGGTATTATGAAAATTACTGATAATAAATCTGATACAAAAAAATCAACATTTAAAATGGCAGATAAAAAAATGGCGTCAAAAATTTAGAAATTTTTTTTAACTTAACAAAGATTGCCAATTTGGTATTTTTAAAGATTTTGATAAAGAAATGTTACAAAAAATTCAAAATTTATTAAAAAGGAAAATTATAAGTTACCCAACTTATACAGGATTATTACAATACGAACAAGTGCATTTTTTCATAAATGAAATTTTTTTTTAATCTTACATATCAATAAAACAAAATAATTAAAATTTTAGTATAGTAAGATGTAGTTGTAACCTAGAATATATTTTCTTCTAATTCTTCAGCTTCATTAGAAACACTTTCGCTGTGAAAATGTCCTCATTTGTCTTTTCGCGAGAGAATTTCCTTGTAAATCGCTCTTGATATTTTCTAATATTTTTATTGCTGGCTTCCAAGGCTTCCTCTGATAATAAACCAATAGGAAGAATAGACTCACTTGCAATAGCGGGTCCGTCGATTAAAACTTTATGGACGGTTGGTGTAATTGGATACCACCAATAACGTTCAACATAAAGTCTGGCGGTCTCTCTGCAAAATTCTTTAAATTTCTTGATATTTAATAGCTATCAACTAGATATAGCCATTAATATATCTTCGAAACGAGATATCAGTTCTTCGTTAAATCCTGAAAAAATTTTATTGTAATTCAAGGATACTCATTGAAAATACAAGATAATTGTGACACTGGAAAGTTTGAAGCTTACCTGTGATTTCGTCTGCAAGCTTCGGATTAGAGTAAAATCGTCTGGTTGGGTTGCCATTGTTAGAGTTTCCCTTTCCTGTCTTGAAAACTCCAAATTAAGTCCCATTTGGAATTTAAAAGCTTTCTGCATTTCTTCATTTTCCACTCTTTTAGAACTTTGCTTCCATTATTCGCATCCATCCAATTTAAAAATACTTTTTTGACGATCTTAGCAGCTGATTCATTACCTTCTGTCCATAGCTTCATAAATGTAGCGAAAGGAAGTTGATCAGCGCTGTTGATGATCCTCAAATCATTCGTTTTTCTGCGCTTAGATCTTTGACTTAAGTTTTGAAAAGATTTTTCTGGCCAACCAAAACAGTTGTAAAGATATTTTCATTTCAATAATATGATAAACGTTTACGTTTAGAACAAAATAGTTACGAAGCTCTGTCAATAATTAATGAAGAAAATGCTGAAAATTAACGAAACTCAAGTCTCAGTGACCAGAGAATTGTTTCCAGATACAGAGTTTGAGAAAAATAAATAATTTAAAAAATAATTTAAAATTTCAAAAGAGAGTTTGGCTTCTAAATGTTCATTATTATTACTTTTTCTGATGGGAATCACCAGCTGAGCAATAAAAATCCATCATCCACATTGCGTTTTTAGACACAAAAGTTTAAAAAAAATATTTTGATGGGCATTTGTTTTGAACTTTTCTATTTTTAAATATTTAAAGTGAAATTAGGCCAAATATTAATGTGGGACCAAGATTTTTCCGGCGTTTCTTGAAGAGAATGTTCTCAAGACTGACCAAAGTTGTGATAGTAAAAGCAAGAATAAATGCAAAAGTAGAATGTTAAGCAAATTTTTTTCGCTGTGTACAGTGAGGGTAGGATCGAGGAAAGATTTTTGGAAAAGATAGTCAATAAGAACACCCATTTTCTTCTTAATATTTATATCTTTATTGACCCTGTGGATTATTTCATTGTGGCTTATTTAAACCGAAGTAGTAAACATAAGAAAACTTTCCTTAACATAAAAATGGTAGTGTACTTTAAAAATTACAGTAATTTTTAAAGGTATTACCTACCTGATGCAAGGAAGTAGCTTTACGGCACTTTCCGAACTTTCGACCCGCGCGGTCTGTTCGAGGCCTTCGCGAGACACCTGTCTTAATGCAGTTGTGAGCAGGTAATAGGCAGATTAAAACTTTCCTTTAACAGAAATTGTCCCGAATCCGTGCATTTTTTGTTCTAATAACTTTTCAGAATGATATTGCAGAAATACGGAACAAGTATATAAAATATGTTATTGTTATAAATAATTGTTAAAATTTAGTAAAATAACAATAAAAATATAATTTTACTTCATAATAGGTTTTTCCATATAGAAACAAACGGAAAATGGCTGATATTAATTTTAAAACTATAAATAATTCGTTTTAAAGTGTACGAGTGCAATGGTGCATATATACCGTAAATTATATTTTTTTTAAATAAATTAACGTTTTAGACTCTTTCCCGGCAGTTCCCGGCTCTAATTTTTGTGCCAAGTTTTACTCAGAGATCTTCATAATGCTTCCACGACCTTACTTTTTTTGGCAATTGTTGGCAAAATTACTTATTTATTATAAAAAATTAAGTTTTAATCTCATTTTTAGCCATTAAGCTTAGTTAAATAACATTATGAATGTTTATACAATTTTTATATCAAACTTCATATTAAGTAAGGCCATATAATATGTGGCAAATATAAATCAAATTTGTTTACAATTTTGTTATTACTTTTCACACAGCATCACTCAAAGTCAGTAATGGATCATCAATAGAAATCGATTTTGGCAGTTGGGTAATTTTCAGGGGCTCAAAAATATTGAAGAAAATTTTCTTAACCTTTTTTTTCGTTGCTTTCATCATGTTTAGGTATTGCTAATATACTTGTTGATTCATTTTCTTAAAATAAAACAGTTGAAAAATCGACTTTTGGCCAGCTTTTCGTGGCTTCTGGCCCACTCTGCGCCCACTCACCTAGCGCCGCTGAACGGTTCCGAGTGCACTCGGTGAGAAACCTGAACAAACCCTAGGAAAACTTGTATCACCACTTGCTCCGCTTCTGATTGCTGCCACGAAAGCGGAATTGGATTTTTAAAAATCGGCGCTACTTTCAAGTCCAATAAAATGTTCAGACAATGATTGAATAGTAAATAAACATAATTAAAATAATAATAAGAAAGATAATGTAGTTGTTACAGTTGAGAATGTTCGAAAAGCGAAGAATCTTTTCTTAAACACACTTTTTAAAATCCTATTACTGAAGGCTGTTTGAAAAATGCTGTAACATATAATAGACAGTAAGTAAAATAAATGTAGTAATAATTTAGATGCGATGATTGAAAGTTATTGCAAATTAAAACGTAATTTTTTAATGACATGAATTTTTGAAATATTAATTCATAAATTGGCTAAATTCAATCTTATACTAAAGATTTTCGAATTCCCGTGAAAAACAAATTAAAATCAGACAACACAAGGGGACAAATTTATAATTGTATTACCTCTTTTAAACACCTATGATTAAAATATTTCAAATAAAAATAAATTTAGTTCAATTCTAGAAAAGACCAAAATAATATTTTTCGAAACAGAGTTTCAGAGTTAAGCCGACAATTTACAAAATATTAAAAATACATCATTATTCCAGAAAAGGATTCTCTTTTGGAACTGAAATTCTCGGATATTAAATTGGTTGGTCCGGTCGGATCTCGCGGCCAAATAAGAAGGCGAACCGATAAGAATTACTATTATGAAAATACTAGAACATCATGTTCGAGCGCCAGTGCGCGCTTACTTTTGTATTCATTTTATCATTTACCCAACCTTCGAATGACTATTTATTTGTTGAAATTTGTTACTATTCAAAGTTTCGCTGAATTAAAATGAACAATAAATGAATACTACTATGAATAATATTAAAGAGCGAGATAACATTGAAGTATTTTAATTTTTTTATATAATTTTAGATTTTAGTGTATGTATCTATGTATATTTAATCCCTTCCTTTTACGGGTTTGAGGGCCTCCGCTCCCTATACATATATTTAAAATTCCATCCTTAGTGTAACTTAACTACTACTTATATTCTACTATTTCGTATTACGCAGTATAAAAATATTAGTAATATTAATTATAAAAATTAGCGATATTCCAGGGCTTTCGTTTCCTTTTACGATAACAATGCATTTTCCACATTATTCAAAATAATTTTTCCTTTTTACTGTCCTTTTTCAGGATTACCCTTTTGGCTCTCTCCTGCCCCCTTGCTTTCCCTTACTTCTTGCAATTTCTTCAACCACATCACTCACTGTCCATTATCATCCAATATCCACCTCACACACTCATCTACACTAAAGTGTCCATCTTCCTCTCCTGCACATCTCTCTAATACATGTGCCCATGACTTCATTTCGTATCCACATACTCTACATAGATTCTCCTCTTCATCCATCCAATATCTGCACGCTCTCACTGCTTCTCCCATACTAAACCGCACTACCCTACGCCATTTTCTTCCTTTATTATTTTTTGCAGATATTCTGGTTCCGTCAACCCTTGCACCATCGTATACCATCTATTGTACCTCGAATCTATCATCTTTCTCCATCTCTCTTCTCCTTGGTTTACTAATAGCTCTATCTCTATATCCTGCCGCTCCATAACCCCTTCTCGTATACTAAAAAACCTCATTTTTCTCCTTTTTTCCTCTCATTTTGAATTTCCCAAATTGTCTGTCACCTCATTGTTCCGAATTTCAAGCAAACATGCTTGGGTTATTATGCTCCCCTCTGCCCTTTTTAGCTTCTGTTCAAACATCCAGGCTCTCTTAATTCGTCTTGTGAACATTTTTCCCCTCCTAATTCTTCTTTTAACATGTACTTTGGACAACCCCAGCTAACCCCCATTACACATCTCAAAAACGCTCATGCACACTCTCTACTGTCCTATGTTCCTTCCAACCCCAGATCTCCACTCCATAATACAACACCGCCCAGACCAACACATCAAACAACCAGACCCTCATTCTCCAATCGTCCTTGAACCTTCTCTTTCCTATACCCCATACTTGGTCCATCACTTTACTCGCACATTCAATTCTTTTCCTCAACTGCAGCTCTTTTCCCCCTTCTTCCTCAAACCAAAAACCTAGGTAACAGAACTCCTCCACAACTTCCACTTTTTGTCCATTCATTTTCCAAACGTAATTTATTTTGCTCTTTCTATTTCTGAAGCACAGCACCTGTTTCTCATCGACGTTCACCGTCAGATTTTTTGCTCCCACATACTCTTCGAAGATTCTCATAATTAGATTCATCCCCTTCTCATGATCTGCTAACATAACTACATTGTTTTCGGTCTATCCACGGATCTCAGTGTTAGTGAGCTTACTTCAGATTGGGTCTTTTGGCCACAGGCATCTCAAAGTAAGGAAATCTGAAAACTTAAAACTTTTCAACTAGCGATTTAAAATAGCATAATCAGCATCTACCAATTATTCCGATTCCAATGATATATTACTTGCATAGAAAAGTTCAAAATTTGAAGGAGTTTACTATCAAGAAACATCAGCTTAATATTCAATTAAATACTAAATACTTCTCAATTTTATAACGTTTATAGACAAATGACGGGTCTTTGGAATCAGAAAAATACGTAGATTCCAAATATATTACTTTCCAATCGCTGATTGGAAAATTAAGAATTTTTTAATCTCAAATTTTTTTCCCATTTTCCAACAAAGAAACTCTAAGGAAAGGTTGGTCTGGCCGAGCTCGCAGGTACTACCCTGGGAGTAGGTCACAGGGCAGCCAGGGCAGGCACCCTGCCCTGGGCAAGCGCGTGGGGACCACTGCCCTAACCCTCGTTTCAGAACAAATTTCTTTGATCTTCTTCACCAACTTTTCCTCTACAACCCTTTCTTTCATTGTCTGCCACAGCACTTTTCTCTTCACTGAGTCAAACGCTGTTCTAAAATCTACGAAAAAAGCGACGAGTGAAGTTTGATATTGTGAAAAAAATTAATCAGTTGGTAATTAATTAATTATTTTACAACATAAATATCAACAATTTGTTATTTTCATTGATACATTAAAATCATTTTTACTTTATATTTCTATAAAAATTAGAAATATAAATAACATGTACAACTAATTTCAGAAATGTTAAAATAAATTTGCAAACATTCAACTCAGATACTCATTCTACAACATCACACAAACTTACAAAAATTACATAATTGAAATACAGGTTTTCAGAACTAATTAATCAGTTGATAACACAAAAAGCTTTGAAGACTTATTTTCAGTGAATCATTAAAATAATTTTCATTCTACACTTTTCAGAAAATTTGAGTTATTGATATCATTTTGAACTATTGAGGGAAAAACAAAAATATATTCGCGAATAATTTCGAAATCAGAATTCAGATGCTCATTTATCATCGCAAAATTTTACAAAAAGAATGAAACTTGAATGGAGGTATTTTAAACATTCACAAACTTCCATGGTGCAAATTATTAATGGATTAATTACATTACCTTGAAGTGAATCATAAATTTATCTGACTTAATTAAAAGAAATTACAATTCATAATTTATGTAATTGAATATTGTGAAAAAATCAGGTAATAATTAATTAATGTATTCATAACCTAAAAAGTATTAAACTATAATTTTCATTTAGATATTGAAGTCATTTTTATGTTACTTTCTATTTTTAATTTTTACATTCATTTCTGAAAATTTGATTTGTGAGTAACCTTTTATACTAATTTCTGACAAAATATAAATACATTAACATATGAATCTAAAAATTGAATGCAGATGCCCATTTCACAACATCAGAATAATTTGAAAAATTATTTAATTGAAATAGTGATGTTTTAATATAAATCAGCTTTCATGATGCAAATTATATCCAATATTTAAAGATATAACCCTCGAATAATTAATCAATTGATGTCACCTCAATTTAAGAAACTAAATTTAAATCTTTATTTAATTAAAAATATTTAAGAATGATTCAGCTAATAAATAATTAATTATTTTACAATACGAGAATCATTTAACTATAACTTTCACTGAAGCATTCAAATAATCTTTACAACAAACATCTTAACTGAATCTTTATGTAATTCAATATTTTTCTCAAAATTAATCAACTAAAAATTAATTAAGTAGTTCAAAACTTAAAAAGGCCCAAGCAATTATTTTCATTGACAAAATCAAATTATTTTTAATTTTATATATTTCTTTAAACTTAAATTTTTGAATATCTTTATTTCATTTGCAATAGTTCCAGAAAATTGAAGTTTTAGCAGAATTACTTAATAAATATTCAATCATTTCAAAACAAAAAAGTCGTTAACCATTATTTTAATTGAAAATTCAAATAATTTAGAGCTTTCAAAATTATTTTAATTGAAAAATTTTAAATAATTTTCGTTTCTAATATTTTTTAAATTTGAACTTGTATTTGTTTAACTTTAATTAATCCTAAGCTTTTAACTAATTCTCAAAAATATAAATTTTCGCAGGATCTAGTAATCATTAATTAATGAGTTAGGAAAATAAAAATCCTTTAATCATTATTTTTATTAAAATATATGTACATACAAAATGAAAATTCAATTCAGATACTCATTTTCCGACATCGCAAATATTAGAAAAAATGACTGTGATGGAGATATTTTAAACAAAAAACAAATTTTATTGTAGAAACAATAACCAATATTTAATTACATAATGTCCATGCAACTAAGCAATGTATGTGAATTAATTGAAAACAATTTATATTCAGTTTTTTGAAGAAAAAAAACCATGCAGTCAATAGTAAGTCAATTAGTTTATAATATAAAAAGCAGTAATAAATTATTTTCATTGGAACATCAAAATAATTTTTGCCCTATATTTTTCTGAAAAGTTTGAAGTATTAATAAGGTTTTAAAATAATTCCATAAAAATCTAAAACAAATTGACATATAATTTTGAATATGGAATTCAGATAATTATTTCAAAATATCGAAGATATTTTTACAATTATGAAATTGGAATAGGGAAAATTAGAAATATGAATAAAATTTTATTGTACAAATTATATCCCATATTGAATAACATAACCTCAAAGAAAATAATAGATTTATTTTCTTAGTTAAACAATATTACACTGTAATCTTTTAATTTAATATTGTGAGAAAAATTAATCAGCTAATAATAATTAATTAAGCAATCAATATCATAGAAAGCATTAAATAAATTATTTTCATTGAATTATTTAAATAACTTTTATTTTACATATATTTTTTTCTTAATCTCTACTTTCCTTTCTGTTAATTGGATTTAGTAATCAACTAATAACTAACTAATCAGTTTACAAGATAAAAAAGCATCGAAGAATTATATTCATTCACAAAAAGAAATGATTCTTATTTTATATTTTGCATGAAACTCAAAATTGCATTTCTACAAAATTTAATTTATTGTTTCATTACATTTTAAATTAATTCCAGGAAAAATTGTAATATATGTACAAGTAATTATGAAAAATGAATTTAGGTAGTCACAGAGTTGACGGATCTTAAAAATGTTACAATTGAATTTAAAAAATAAATAAATTGCGTACTTTATAATATAGCACTGCGACGGTTCTAAATGGAAAAAAATGTTAAAGAAAAAGAGTAATGAATTACTCGAACAATTAATACTCTACAGTGACAATCTCAAACACAATGCGTGTTACGGGTCCATTGAAGAAATGGAAACAAACTTTAGTTTCTACCAAGAAAGGGTCCTCTGATTATCGACTACACAGAAAAAATTAAGGTTTCCGTTGAAACCCGTTTTTGGTTCCAAAGGAGCTGCAACAAAAATGAACCCCACTTGCTGAAAAGGAACCCAAAACGATAAATGAGCTCTAAATGATACCACATTGGGGGTTCGAAACGATCTCAATTCCAATTGTGTCTATTTCCAAAGAACCCATTTTTTACTTTGCCCACTTAGACATTATGTTTAATTATTAACACAATATTAACCTTAAAACACACATGTAATCGAACTCTGATGGAAATAGCCTAATGAAGATAATGAAAGTGAAAATATTACTGTCATTAAAGAGATTTAATGAATTGATAAATATCATTTGCAGGTTAGGTAAGAAATTTGTAAATATGAAGGCTTATTCCTATGCAAGAAACTTTTCGCCGTAAGTCTTTGGCAGTGTTCCCAATCTTGGGAATTTTTTTAACTGTGCTTGCGTTGTGCCGACAACCCGATTGGTCACTGTGAGCGCGCAAATTTTGAATGAGATAAATATTCAGATTTAATATTTATAATAACTAATAATTGAGAAATGTCCAAATAGAACTTTCCTAATCGTAAAATAAGATTTGGCCGTGAAAGATACAAAAAATGCGATTTTAATGAAAAAGATGTCATGAATGCTGAGTTCAGAGAAATAAATCATTTTTGTTTGTCGCGATGGCTAATCTAGTCTCTGTCGAGTTTTAACATTAATTAAGAATAATTAATTACTGTGCTGATAAATGTTATATCCTACTTTTTTGTAATAACTTGAAGAAGACCTGAATTATAAAGAAGTGGTTTTGAATTTAAAGTAATTTCAGTTCATGAATCATACCACTGATTATCTTATTTATTATTGAAGAATAACAAAATATAGTTCTATTGCGGATCTTAATTTTAAATAGGCCCTTAGTATAATATAACCGAATTTCATAACTCCCCTTAATTAAGAAAGTTGAAATCTTTCCAGATTTTATTAAATAGAATAAAGAAAAGTTAAATATTCCTGAAAAATTCGTATTTAAAGTATTAACTTAATTTGAAAAGGAATCAAATAAATGCATTTTAAAATAATAAACATAAATTGTCAACCAAAATTTAAACAGATAAATTTGTAAGTTAACAAAATTAAATTTTAGTTTAGATAATTAATTCTCAACAGCAGAGGAATTTTCAATTAAAATAATTGAATATTTCACTGGGACAGTGGAGTTTTAATCCAACAAGATAAATTCACAACTAAAGTGATGAATTTTCGATTAGAATCATTGAATTTTCAGAAAAAAGAATTATTTTTTTTCCATTACTCCAAAATTCTAATTTAAGATTACGAAATTAGTTTTGATGCATTTTCAATTATTACTTATCATAAATATTGAATTTTAATATTTATATAATT
The DNA here is from genome assembly GCA_035041075.1 of Acraspis erinacei. NCBI lineage: Eukaryota > Metazoa > Arthropoda > Insecta > Hymenoptera > Cynipidae > Acraspis > Acraspis erinacei. The sequence continues at coordinate 152 of JAWWLR010206130.1, read as the reverse complement.
CAAAATCAGCGCGCTAGCAGTGACCAATGGGGTTTCGGCGCGACGCAACTAGTCATCGGTCGGTAACTTTATTCCTTATGCTCACATTTAAAAATAGGTTATTATCAATAATATTTATTTATCGAAAAAGGAATATTACATTAACCCTTTTG
>JAWWLR010206123.1:0-14901 GCA_035041075.1 Acraspis erinacei | reverse complement strand
TAGACTGTTCAATATATTCGATTTTTTTTTTACAAAACTGTTCAAATTTTGTCTTTGATACTGCCAAAATGTGATCTTTAAACAAATAAGTCGTAATAATTTCAAATTGTTTATAAATCTAGTGTTCAAGTGGCAAAATTTTCGAATGTTTTAAACTTATTTCTTCTAAGTTGAGACATTTCATTTCAACAACATTTCAGTGACAAACGTTACGAAAATATCCGAGGTTCAAGAAGGAAAATTAAATATAACTCGATCCACCGAAAATTTTGTGCCCGGCACTGATCGTTTCTCACAAGCGGTGAAAAGTTTCTTGGTCAATATATAAGGTCCACTTCGGCCAATACCCTCAGCGTGCCATATTCTGCGTTAGGGAAGTGTGTTGCGTGTTAGGTTAGACTATAGAATCATATTTGTGTTTGTGTACGTAAAATAAGTTAACAATGTGTCTCTCGTGCTGGTCCTCCGTCCGTCCTGGCTTCATTCCTTCTGATATACAAAGTAGGCTAAATATAGAAGCTCCTCTTTAAATCAGAATTTTTTTCGTGTGGTAAACGATGGCGCGGTGATGTAGAATTTACAAAACTCTGCCGTGTTTTGCATTCAAGAGACGTTCTGTGAAATTTTCAGTCTTCCACTTTATTTTCAACGGACTTTAGTTTCGCAAATATTAAAGCATACCGTTGCGAAAATTACGGTATATTTAAGAATTCTTCCTGCATTATATTTAATTCTCATAGAAGTAGTTATGTATAATTTCAAATAACGCAGGTCTGTAATTATTACGAATTTTTTCTCATATCCGCTACATCGGAACTAATTCTGTAATTCCTCAAGTAAAAATTTTTTCCGTGCAGTTGCGAAATTCGGTCGGATGCCTGAGCTTGACCATCGGCGAAAGTCAGCTCTACTTTCGTAAATGATCTCCGGTAACCAAAGTTGGGTCCACTGAGGTGTTTTCAAGATGCAACGGGCAAAAAGCCGACTGTCGACCTAATTCTAGCCCAACTTTGGGCCAAAAATCGGACCAAATATGGCAGATCGGTCGGTACAACCGGAAGAATGCGGTCGGTTCGCCTCTGGATACAGCAATCAGTTAGCCACAAGTCACCTTGATGCATCCGACGGTTGGTCAAACCCAGACCGAAATATGGACCGCCCATTGAATATAATCTAGTTTATTATTTCAAAAACGACCGAAATTTGGGTTCAAAGTAATCATTCTAAAATACTTTGAAATATCCTAAACAGCCAAACGTGACACGAAAGTTAAAAAAAAATTTATCTTAAAAAAATTGTTGCAATAGTTGATCAAATTGCTAAGTTCTGCCGATGAAAATTTTAAGTGCTCATAAAAAACGAGATTTGATGTCATAATAAAAAGTTGCGAAATGGTCTAAAACGCGAAAAAACAAAACATTAAATGAAGAAAAATTAGTCAAATTGGGCGCCCAGGAAAAAACTTGTTGAACATGAAATTTCAAAGATTTAAATTATTTATAAATCATTATTTCATTGAAATTCCCGTAAACAGTTAAGTAATTGTAAACCTGGATGATATCGTATAATAATAAAGAAATTAATGAGATAAAGCGTTAAAAAATGCTTTTTCTTCAATTTCTTGGATCTGTTGCTTATGAGGATTGTTTTTCATTGACTTTAAATTCTCTAGGTATAAATTAATGGTTCAGACTCGGGACTTCTAGGCAATAGATTTAGGTGTAGATATAGGTCCGAAATCCCGCAGCGTTAGAAATTTTATTTTTAATGCAACATTTAAAAATGTAATACATATGGGGCATTACTGATAACTTCCTTTCTACATATGATAATTTAATTTTCTGTGAGTGATTAATTAATGGTTTTTCATGCTCTTTCATTCTGTGAAACCTACTGTTTTTAATATTTTCATTTTTATCATAAACATTTCATTTAAAACGTTTATTTAGCATTTTCTACTTTTCGTGAAGTTTTTATTTTTTTCAAAAGTATTTTAAAACGAAATCTTGACATTTTTCCCATAAAAATGTCGTTTAGCATTATGGGACTGAACATAGTTATGTAGTGATGCAAAGATATCCCATCGAAACCCTTCCTCGCGCGCTTGGACAGGTCGGCCAGTCCAGCTGAGAGACCGACCGACTTTTTTGGGTTCATATTCGATTAATTGAAACATACTATTCGTTGGTACATAAACTTTCCGAAAATTAATTTCAGCGGTTCTTAATTCATAGAAACTTTTTCCATTAAGTTATAAACAAAATAGGGGACATAAGTATTTTTTAAGAGAGCACTCACCCCTCGTCTCTCCTTAATGCTTTTTTTGTTGAAGTTTTGCTGTATATTTTCATCAATACCGTCACATAAAACAGACTTGTGAAAGGGTTAAATCAATTAAAAATAGTTTAAACTATTCATGCAAACAAATTATACAGCATTCGTCCTTTCTTTGGCTGGATTAAACTTGGTCTTGTGTACAGCCGAAAAACAAAAGACATCCACGCACATAGATTTTCATTTGTTTCTTATATTGTACCAGGAAACAAAAGACAATCACATAGACTGTCATTTGTTTCTTGGTCTCAAGCAAAAGATGGCACTGCGTTACTTTCCTCTGACTCCAGTCTCCTGAAAGGTAAAAGCAGCCAACGTGTAGTGTTTAGAACATTTCTGTGTGTGTTTTCTGTGATTTCTTGCGTTTCGTTTTTGTTTCTTAGTTGTATACATTTATAAGTGGTGTATCCTTCTTTTCTGTGATTTTTGTTCATTTAGTTCAGGTTATAAGTTCGTTCTAATGGCTTTTTGCGAATCCCTGCTTTCGAAGCAAAGTGAGTCCCTAAAGACCTTTCATGGTAATCTAGTGCTGACCATGTCTTCGATACAAAGTTTTCGCAGCAGATTTGCAAATCCTTTCCGTAAGGAGAAACATTAAGAGGAATTGATCTGAGACTTCTAACGGAAAATCAGCGAATAGTGTTTCCTAATTTACCGAAAGGCAGTAAAAAAAGTGGTGCTTGTAGAAAAGAATGTAGAACTCACAATTTATAGCCATCCAGAGTCAATGAGAAATGAAAAAGAAGGATGCAATGATGAAAATCACTTAGCGGGTCTCGAAGTCATGAAGCAAATAAAAGAACAATTAGAGCAGAAAGGCACTACATATTCAGAAAAGATTTGTCTCCTCCCCATTGCGCCTAAGTCTTGGAGTCGCAGACAAATCATGCGAGAATTTGGTGCATCTGAACGTGAAGCCAGCATAGCGAAATAGTTAGTTGGCAAAACTGGAGTTTTGAATTTTCCGAAAGCCAGCGTAGACAAAAATTGGAAGAAGAAACTGAAAATTTGGCAATAAAATTTCTACGAAGATGTCGAGAATAGTCGACAGATGCCAGGTACCAAAGATTTAATATCTGTCAAAAAACAAGACAGTACTCGTTAGCCAGTACAGGAGAGACTGATTCTGTGCACCAATTGAGAATTATATGCCAGATTTGTTGAAAATTGAACCTTTTAAAAAAGCCGCTGACTGATCTGTTCGACGTGAATAGTTTCGACACAGTGACATATCAAGTTTGGCAGCAAACTGATAGAAGCACTTTTGAGACCGAAATAGCAGACGCTGATGCTTTCGTAGAAGCACTCTGCCCTAAAATTAAAAACCTGAAACCTCACACATTTTATGCGAAACATCACGGTTTGTTTGTGAAGCACTTAAAAGTTATACTAAAAGAAGGAGAATACTTAATTTTGCTCGACGTTGCTGAGAATTATGCTTTCATAATTCAAAATGCTGCACAATCTTGACATTGGAGTAATAATCAAGTGACTTTATTTACAGCAGTCATTTATTAGAAAGATCGAAACGAACTTAAGCATTTTAGTATGACAATCATCTCAGATTGTTTAAGTCATGATACTGTAGCTGCGTAAACATTTCAAAAGTGCATCAACGAGTAGTTTAAGAAGAAATTCAGGTTTTAAGAACAAAATTAATTATGTGACAGACGGAGCTGCGCAGCATTTAAAAAATAAACATGCCTTCATAAATCTTTTAAATCACAAAAAAGATTTTGAGATTTCTACAGAAACACATTTCCAGGCAACTGCACATAGAAAAGTCCAGTTGATGGGACTGGCGGAAATTTGAAAAGACTTGCGGGAAAAGCTAGCTTGCAGCGCTCAGCACAGAATGCAATCATAACTGCGATGGAGTTATTCGAATCAGCTAAGAATCGTTTAAAGAAAACAGTAATTATTTTCAGTTCGAATGAAGATCACATAGAGATGACCAAAAATTTACAACAAAATTTACAAAATTGAAAAAAAAATTCCTTCGCAACAGAACATGATCTATTTCCGAAGACAGTAAAAAAGCCTCAAGTTTAGAGAAGCAAACAATGCGCGAAAAAAGGTGAACCACATAAATTATGATTAATTTAAACCAGCTTCGCTGGAGAATCATGCATGCGATCAAGTTCCCGCTGGGACTATCCAACCTGTCCGAGCGTGCGACGAAGGGTTTCGCTCGGATATCTTCGCATAACTACATAACTATTTTCATTCCCAAAATGCTAAAGAATATTTTTATCTGAAAAAGTCCAGTGTTCGTTTAAAAATACTTAAAAAGATAAATAAAAACTGTCCGAAAAGTAGAAAATGTTAAATAAACATTTTAAATGTCAATTTGATGATAAAAATTAAAAACAGCAGATTTCACGGACTGAAAGCATGAAAAACCATTCAGGAATCACTCATCGAAAATTAAAATCTCATTTATAGAAAGGTATGTTCGAGGAGGAATGGTAGTAAAATTATATAAATTATAGGGTATGCTACTATCATATAGGCAAACAAACTTGCAAAATTTAAAGGCAAACGGGAGACATGACTTTTAAAGTTGGGACAGTTCAGGAATAAGGCCCCATATATGTATTAATTCTAAGCAGGAACAATTTCATTTATAGACTGGCCCACTATCGGCCGACGGGAAGTTCGAACATCGGTAGATATGATTTCGTTTTTGTAATTAATAGCTTAATAATTAAAAAAAAAGCGTTAGGGCATCCTTAAGAAACAAATACTTCTTGAATATATTCAACTTATCAGTATAAAAATAGAATTAGATACGAGAATAGCAAATATCAACTAGATTTTTAAGAATATAACTATAATATAAACAATATAACCCTATGTATTAATTAACGTTTCTGTCATCCATTTTTATATGAAGTATAAGTACCTTGATTATGCACATGCTCGCTACTCCTCCCGAAATTTTGCAGAAGGTCTAATGTTTTGGGCGGTATACCTGATGATATTGCTGTGAAAAGATGATACACATTGTGCAATTTGTAATTTTAAAAAAGCATTTGATAAGTGACAGATAGAATTTTATCAGAAATGAGCAAACTCTTAATACAGAATTTATTATAAGTTCCGGAAAGATAAGACTGTATAGAGTTTCAAAAAGCAAATTTAAACGAAAAAATATAATATTTTGGTAGAAATAGATTTTGATAACATGTTTGGCATTCCGAAACATAGGGTTTGATAGAAATTTTGTATGGACAATACTTTATAGAGTTTCAATCAGAAACGTCGATAGAATAGTAAACGATCAAATGTGCTAATCGATTCAAATTAGAGAAATTCGCTTGATTGCATTACATAGAATAGAAATCAGATTACGACACAGAAATAGTTCATAGCGAATAGCTTGGAAAAGTTTTAAAACTTAGAGATCTTTTATAGTATTACATTTACCAATAGAATTAAAGATGACCAATACGGTGCACACCAGATTATTAAAGACCCTCATTTTTTGGATCCAAAAGGAAAACCGATTTCTAAGCTAATAAAGAATTTGGCTAACAATACATCTGAGGAAAATTCTTGTCTATTATTAGGCTATATAGTATATTAGATAAGGTATCTTTATTACGTCGTAAGAGACTTATTTGGGAATAATAAAGGAGAAGTTTAGCCGAATATTTGATTTGTATAGCCTTTGCTTTTTATTCTTATCGCTAAAGTGATAAGATTTAAATAAATACAATTAACTTCTCCTATTCTAAAGGCCGTGAAACGTACATAGCCAATTATTCTAAGCCTGGAGGGGAGTTCACCTCTACCGTGTGTCAAAAATTTATTTCTATCACGCTGCGTTCATGGTCTGCCCCGTTCTGGTAAATGTGAGAAAAAAAACTAACATAATAAATTTTCTGACTTTTCCCAGGAAGTTTACGAAAATTGGTTTATTCCCTTAAAACCCTTCAAAATCCTCTTAAAGCATCTAAAGTTAATTTTTGAAACCTCCAAAACTCTAGCTCGATAGTTTGAACGCGACAAGGGCGCGCCAATGTTGGCTCTCGGCCTGCGCGTTCGATAATGTATTTATCTCGCGCTTCGCGCTCCAGGATGCGTTAATCTCGCAGTACGCGCTCGGTCTTTGTATTTACCCCAGATTTATGCGTAAGCCTTTTAAAATTGTAGGACAAAGCATTAACAACTTTCGAACATTTAATTTTTTTCTTATTTTGTTTAAAATTTTTCCTTAGTCACCCTGACAAATTTATATCATTTCAATAAATTTATATTATTACCATTCAAAATATGCATTAGTATTGGAGCAAAAGTATTTTTATTGTCTTACTTACTTAATTGTGGAATTTTAAGAGAAAAATATATAAATTCCGAACCAACAATGTAATGTAGTTAATATTTCAATAAAAAATATTTCTAACAAAATGAAATTAAATTTTCAGCCAGTATTATTTTTCCCCAAAGAAAATATTAAATATTTTCTAAACGAAGAATTTTATAAAAAAAATAGTTTAACTTTCCAGCTCAAAAATATGTATTTCCAACAAAAAGGTTAAATTTTAACAAAACTGTTCAAATGATTACGAAGCATTTGAATTTTCAGCAAAAAGAGATGAATTTTCAATGGAAAATGTTATAGTGGTTCTGCTAAGAATAGGATTTTATTTTTCATATTATTTTTTATGGATAAAGCCAAATATCCTACAAGTCTTCTTTTAGAGTTTTTAAGTATCTTGCGTATTTTGGCGTGATCCTGAAATTTTCGATAAGATTTTTCAAAAACTATACTTTCTCTTTGAGACTTTTTTTCGAATTTTGCGTCATTTGGTTCAAAACTTGAACCGAATCAAGTAATTTGACCAATTTTAGAATGCATATTAGATGCGGTAGATTGATTTTGTGAAAACTGATAAAGGATTCGTAATCAGCGACCCAAAAACCCCTCTATACAAACTTTAATGAAAACTGACAATTTTTGGAAATTTGTGTCCGCCACATTGGATCCTCTACCTTGAATTTATGGAATCGTAAAAAATTCACAAATGATAAAAATCGAACTCCTTATTGCGTTATTGCACGGACTCTTTGTTTGTTTTTGAATTTACTTTCAAAATATGTTTCAAAACTCAACATTCTAAAAAAACAGGAATTGTCTACAATGCGAGTGAATTTGCGGGCAATGAAAATAATTCAAAGGAATTAAAAAGAACTTTATAAAATAGAGGAGCAGTTTACACAGGTGACCAACTCGCTCGGCTCGCAATTTTGAGCGCGCCTAGAGCACGCGACTGTTAGTTTTCGCGCTTCGCGCTCAATAATATATTTTCCTTGCGCTCCGCGCTCGTTCTTTGTATATTCTCACAGATTTTTTAAACTAAACGTTAAACCATCGACGAACAGTAGTTTGGTATATCATTATATACAATTGTAGATTATTTCCATCAATTTATGTTATTACAATTAATAACATGCATTCATATTAACACATACGTAGTGTTATTATTGACTCGTTTAAAAAATGCGCATCCTTTCAAAAAAAATTTACTATTAAAAATTTATATTGCGTTGTATTGTATTTTTATCAAAAAAAGTCATTAGGAGAAATTCTTGTCTTTTTGAGCACTGTAAATAATTGTATAGAGAATTTTTTAATCTTGAAAAAAGTGGTCTCAAAAAATTTTAAAATGTGTTCACTTTTTTAATTTTTATCCAAAGTGCCTGGCTAACAACCTCGAACTTTATTTTAGGACACTAAAAGAGTGTACCAAATGCCAATCCAATCTGTCAATTCTTTCCGAAGTTATCATGCTAACAACCTAAAAATCTATAGACACATACGCAGATAGACACAGAGCTAGACAGACTTATTCATAAAAACCTGTTTTTCGGATTCAGGGGTTCTCAAAACGTGGACATTTGACATAAACCGGGGTTGTCAAATTGTACACAAATCTAATACTTACTCTGGGTGAGAATGTAGAAATTAATTAATTTGCATTGAATATTTTTTTTTTTTGATAGATATTTTATTGTCTTAATCGTTATAAATGGGATTGAGAACACAAACAATTAAATAATTGGAAAACTCACACAAGATGAATAAGAAATTAAATAAGTAAAGTTTTGATGAGAAAATGCTCATTCACAGGGCAGATTTTTTCACTGTTAATGTTATTTTTTAAAATAAAACAAAAACTACACATCCTATCAAAATATTTCAATCATAACAAATTTGTATATATCTTTTGAGAGCGCAATTTTGGTCTAATCATTATTTGTGGTATCTTGCATAGTGTGACCGTAAAATGGAATTTTTGAATTTTTAGTGTTTTTGTGGAATAAGAATTTGAGTTTTCGATTTTTTTAAATTAAAAAAGTTGTTATGATAATCCTGTAGGGGGTGTCAAAAGAAACATTTTTCGTTTCTTGACTTTTTTCCGTATCGTGCGTTGTTTGCCTGGAAATGTCAATTTTCGTTTCATTTTTTGGATTTTGAAACTGATATATCACTGAAAATTTTCATTTTATCAAAAAAATTCCATTAGGAGAAGTTTTTAAGTACTGTAAATAATTGTACAGAGAACTTTTTAATCTTCAAAAAAGTGGTCTCAAAAATTTTCAAAATGTGCTCGCTTTTTGAATTTTTATCCAAAATGGCTGGATAACGAACCTGAACTTTATTTTAGGACACTGAAAGAGTATACCAAATTCCAATCTAATCTGTCAATTCTTTCGACAGTTATCCTGCTACAAAATAAAAATCGACCTCCGTACAGTTACACAAGCACACACACACACAGAGACATATTTGTGTAAACCTGTTTTTCGGATTCAGGGGTCTCAAAATGTAGACATTGACAAAAAAAGGGGGTTCAAATTTTATACGAATGTAATACCTTCTCTGGACGAGAATGTAAAAAAACAATGGTGGCTAAGGGTTAATTTAGAAGAGTTTAAAAGATTTGAGTGAATTTACCAGAATTCCAGCAACTTTGATGAAACTCATGAAAATTTTGAAGAATATGACGGGACAAAGTTTTTGAAATAAAAAAGATGCAATAAAAAATGTATTATTAATTTTCAGAAAATCAGAATATATTTCGATATCTAGCTGAAAAAGTTGTAAACAGTTTGCTAAGGGAATTTATTTGAAAAGAGGGATTAAAAAATGTGATTTAGCGATAACTCTTTTTGCAAAGTAACTCACCCATGACTTCGGTTTACATGATCTAATCTAAAGCTATATAAGAGTTGGCGACTGGAGCCTACAGGAGTTTCCTTGATTTCATCAGTGGTCAAAGAGGTAACCTTACCATTGATCAGGTTGATTTTTGCCCATACTTTAGAGTAAGCGATAGGATTGTATGTATATATTCCAGCAAGAGTATCAGTATCTTCGCCCAATATTGCAAAGACGCCCCCATCGAATTTTGATAATACAATTTGTTCTTGGGATGGTATAGGCCTAAACTTATTCGGCCCGTCGAGTACTTCAATTGGTTCATCGGCAGGAAAAGTTCATCTTCGAAGTCAAAATTGCCTTTGTGGAATTATATCCATGGCTGGAGGAGACCGGGACCTTGAACGAAGAGAAGGTTCGGCCTTAGGAGAAGCCCTGTTCTGAGAATTAATTCTAGCATCAGAAAGAAAATTGGAAGAAGGGAGAGAACTTGCAGGAGGATCTTGTCTATCATTCGAAGTTTCTATATGGATGTTACGATTTTTATAATGTTCAATATTCTTTAATATACATTTCTTTGATCAGCTTACGACTAAGAGACTCACTTTGGCACAAATTAATTCCAAAGTAGAAAAAAGGGTACATCAAACTGAACTTTCTTATTCTCTTCAATAATTAGTTAATAAACGCTCATTTTAATACATACCTAAATATTCGTTTAATATTAATAGATAACTAAATAATTCTTCGGCTGAGTTAAATTGGATGATTTATAAAATTACCCATTTTTTCGCATCCTTGAGATACAGGGGAATTAAAAAAATGTCTCCGAGGCTGAATTAAATCTTAAAATAAAATATTCAAATTACAATAATTTCTTCATTTTTCAGTACTTTTTCTTAATACATTCGCATTAAACTAATACTGATTATATTCTGTTGCAAAACAGTCATTAGAAGAACCTATTATTTTCTTCTTTCTCCTTGAACAAAATGCTTTATTGCATTACGTATATCAAGCGCTACTGGTAATCCATCTTTTGTGATACTAGGACTAGGTAATGTTACCTTATAGTTTTTGCTATTGATGTATTTGTGAGAGCTGACATTCAATAAGGTTAAATATCCATTTTCCATTACACCAAACCACAGACATAGAACTCCAATGTCTTCCGTATTCCCTTGAATATTAGCATATTGCTGGAATATTCTCTACATCTATGCTTCTTCTGGTTCATGTAAGCGAAGCTAAAAACAAGACCAACAAAACATTTTTTAAATGTTGCGTGTTCGAATAAGCACCAATCGCCCATATTTATTGCATTGCATTCTCTAATCATATCCGAATTGTCCGTGTTATGTACGTATTTGGCGTGTAGGAGGCGTATTCCGATTCTCGAACTTTTCGGAGCCTGTCGCTGATTATATTGCCCGAATTTTGATTCAAAAGCCAGAAAATGGAAGACTTTCGGACGACTATTCCCCTTCCAGTAGAGTCGTGCACTAATGTAAAACGACTACTTTCTGTTCAAGTAGTTTCATGATTAGAATAATCCCTCAACTCCAAATTCTTTTCTATGCTCGAAAAAATTGTTAAATCTTCCAACAATTGCATCTGTTTTGTCAGAACAGTTTGTCAAGATTTAATTTCATTTAACATTGTCTCCATTTCTATTTCCCCGTAATCAGAATCGTAATTTTCGGGAGAAATATCAACGTCTGGCGAAATAAACGTGAAATCGATTTGATCCAACTCTTGTATATCAAAATTCATGCCCACACCTCAGATTACTGAATGGGCTTCTCGCCTCGCCATTTCCAGTATGCCAATAATTTCATTTACACTTAGAAGAGAATTCGTCCCCTCGAAAATCATTCCTGCATCCACTTCTGCATCTTGGCATTCGAATGATGCGGCCAAGTGCTTTAGTCAAGGAAATTTTAGTTTCTCATCACTTTTAAGCTGCATAAGTGACATATCTGATTGCAACTGAAGGCGTGAAATTCTCTGCAGCCAATCTAAAAGAGAAAAATTCGCCATAGTTCAGTGGGTTGTCATGAATCTTAATTGTCTGAAAAAGCTTTCGCAGGTTTGACTGCCAAACAGCCAGGGTATAAGAATTTCGGCATTCTTGTTTCCGAAGCATTCGAGAACAGCGTTGATAAGACTATGAGCATTTAGTTCAATGCACAGAAAATAATTTATGCAGATGAAATTATCATTAACTGAATAATTGGGAGAAGTATGCAACCATGCTTCCTACAATCGTAAGAAAAATACGCAGCACCAAATGTAATAGATTCGATGTTTAATATCTATAGTTTTTTAATGATATAAGCTCGCGCAAAAATACATCATTCTTAAGTATGCTCTTTTAGCTTCACTTCCGGCTACGTTCTTGCAATAGCGTCAAGATTTTTGGATCACAAAGTTTCATAACCGCATCGAAATGCTTATCTTTTAAAACCTTATCCATAAAAAATTATGTGTGGGCCACAGAAACTAGAAAATTTCCCATAGGCAGGACAGTTGAATTTTTCAGGTTACATGTTCTCCATTCTGCACGAATATGGGCGGTGTCTTGGCTAAAAAAAATTTTCGGCAATAATTTTGCATGGCATCCTGGAATTAGAGTAAGACTTTCGTCCACGCTGATGTGATCTACATCATTTGCTCATAAGCCACTTACGATTGTCATTGCTCTCAGTAAACGATCATCCCCATCTGATGAAATACCTACTAATGTTATTGAAGCTTAATGTATTTGTTCAATAATTTAATGCCATCGATTCCGAACATCATGAGTCTGAAATTATCGGGAAGGCTCTCGTGATATAATGACGTCATATCACAAGAAAATAATATGATAACTGAAAAAAATACTTTTGTTTTAACTGGTACATAATAAAACCTGGGGAGTTGAATTTGACATACTTACTGCTCCAAAAAAAGTTACAAAATTTGATCTCGTTTTCAATATCTCTGCTTGTTGTCCAGGTTGTACTGAAAAAAAGTATCGATTATTCAACTAGAAAGTCGATTATTCAACTCAAAGTTCAAAAACGTTGATAAATTTAATTTTTCGATCAAAGATTCACAATTCTAATTAACAAATTTAACTATTTGCTTTTAAATGAAATTTAATTTAAGAAATTCTACTGCTCTTTTGTACAAAATTCATCTTCTTGACTTTTTGGCACTAAATTTTAATAATTTTGTTGAAAAGTCATGTATTTTTTCATAACTTTTCTTTTTTCATGGAAAGTTGATCTCTTTTGTCGAAAATTCATATTATTGGTTGAAAATTCAACGACTTTGTTGCAAATTATTTTTTTTCAAATGATTTTCTGATTGTGAAAAATGATTTTTTTGTTATAAAATATTTTTTTTTGTTAATTATTTTTTTTGTCGTGAATTTTAATTAAGGTAAATGCACCTATGTGCGTCCGTGTAAGGGTAACGACAGAATCTAAGACCCATAAAAAAGAGTAATCCATTCCTATTCGCTAAAAAACTGTTACTGTTCTAAGAATATATATTATGTTATAGAAAAATGTTTTTTTTGAAAAATTGATACAAATTGCACCGAAAAATCTGAAAATCACGTGAAGTTATCACTTTACGTCGTTGCTTCCGCCTGATTCGTTTTTGAATCTATTTGCATCCACCTTGTTGCCCCTATTTGCTTCCGGACGCAAACTGGTACTTGATGCGATAGCGCCATTTTGCGTCCGGTTTGATCGCAATGGTTAGATCGCAAATAGGGACAGAATTTGTAGGACCTTGTTTGCCTCCGCTCTTCAGAGGTTATGATCAGGTATGGACGCAAATTGGTGCACGGATGCAAATAGGTGCATTTGCCTTATCCCATGTTTGAAAACTAATCCTTATCATGTTTTTAAATGAAAATTGAAATTGTTGGTAGAAACTTCAACCTATTTAATAGAAATTGATATATTTGATTAAAAAATCTTTTTATTGTGTAGAAAATTATTGTTGTTAATTTAAAGTTCATCTTTTTGGTTCAGTATTTATCTATGCATTTTAAAAATTCATCTTTCTTGATTCAGAATGATCTTTTTTCTTGAAAATTCATCTTCTTGATTTGAAAGTTTAACAGTTTGGTAGAAAATCAAACTATTCGGGTAAAAATTCAACCTTTTTGATGAAAAATCATATTTTTGGTAGAAAGTTCAACTTTTTGTAGATAAATCGTCTCTTTGGCTTTAGAATTTAGTCATTTTTTTTAAACATCGTGAATTTTGTTCATAACTTGTATTTTTATCAAAGAAAATTCATCTCTTTTGTCGGTAATGCATATGATTGCTTGGAAATTCAACGAATTTGTTGCAAATACAGTTTTTTATTTAAATTTAAATGTTGAATATTCACTTATCTTGATTTAGAATGACCTTTTTGTTGAAAATGCATAATTTTATGATGGTCACATGGTTGATAAGTCATATGACTTTAAGAAAATAGCGAGAAAATTAAATTTGTTTTTATTCCTCTACGTCATCTACAGTCGAAAACATTGTTGACTTACTTAAGCACCGAAAATTAATTTTTTTGTGAAATAAAGAGCAATATATTACTTTTAAATATTTTCTTATAATCCAAAGTCAATCAAAATTATTTTAATGCCAAATTCCTTATATATTATTATTGCACAACATTGAAAATGCATTCTTATTAACGTATATCGAACATTATATGGTCAAACTTTCGAGAACTTTTCCATAAATTGTGACAGGGTAAATTTTACATACCTGTCACATTGGTCTTCTTATCCTTGCTTTTTTATACATTGCCAGGCTGGGAATTTGTTTTATTGTAGTTAACAGCCTCCTTTCGCTAGGGGCCTGGCTGGCGTCTAATAATCCTTCAAAGTAGTTCCCATTTGATTGCAAAAGACGCTCATATCGATGTTGCCACTTATTCAAGCACTCTTGAAAGTCAGACTTCGGAATCGCCTTTAGTACATTCGTCGCATTAGTTTCAAAACTCTCTTTATCGTCGAAGCGATGTTCCTTAAGCGGCATTTTCAATCGAGGAAACCGCCAAAAGTCGCAGGGAGCTATATCGGGACTGTACGAAGGCTGGCGGAGCTGCGCAACACTGTGTTTCAATAAATACAGCTGTACGAGGTTTGATGCGTGCGCTGCAGCATTGTCGTGATGAAGAAGCCAGTCACTGGTTTCCCAAAGTTGCAATCGTTTTGTCCTGATTGCATCACTCAATCTTTTCAGAACTTGAACGTAGTACTCTTTGTTTATTTTCTGGCCTGTAGGAGCATATTCGTGATGCATTATCCGACGATGCTCCCGTGGAAGGTCAGCCAGAACGAGGATCACTGTCAACAGATGTACGGCCACTTTTGAACCGCCTATACCACTCCT
>JAWWLR010206115.1:0-14904 GCA_035041075.1 Acraspis erinacei | reverse complement strand
GATAATCGGAAGCTGTAGTAAAATTAAATCTAAAACAATGTCAAGGGAAGCATTTCTTTTCAATGGTGTTAATACGAAAAAAGTATTTTTTTAATAATTTAAACTTAGAACTGTGTGCAATATCAGTGCACTGTTTTTCACTTTATGAATTTCTAAGTATTATTTGGAAACGAATTACAAATATTGAAAAAATATCTTCAAGTCATGGTGGACTGAATTTGTTTTCACGTCTAAATTGTTTGCACCAAATACCAGACTTTTGTCCCTTGGTTATTATGGAGAACTACAAGATTCGCTTATGCCTACTGTTTTAAATTTTGCAATATATTAACAACAATTAGGCAGCATTTTTCAATGCTGGTAATCGTCGTGCTTGATATTAATAACTGCTTTTGCTAAACTTTATTCGTCAATTCTATTGATTACATGCAAGAAAGTACCTGCAATTATTAAAAATCAAAAACTATTATTTAATATAAGATTAGACATAACACACTTGTAGAAATCTTAATGTGGACCCGGTAAGACACTAACCAGTTTTCCCTCCTTCTGAGGTGGCATTGGTCGAAAAAATTTGCAAGGGTCTATATATTTTTTCTGAGGTCAAATTTGCAGCCCCTCGGGCAAAGCGGGTGTTTTCAAATGGTCATAACACGTTCCTGGGATTTCGAAATGTGTACAGAGCTACAGTGTCATGACTTAAACAATCTGAGAGTATTGCCATGCTAAAATTCTTCAGTTCGTTTCCATCTTTGTAATAAATAACTACTCTAAATACAGCTGCTAGATTATTATTCCAATGGAGATATTGTCTACTTTTTTTAGTATAACATTAAGGTGCTTCAGAAACAAACCTCGTTGTTTCAAATACAATGCGTCAGGTTTCAGGTTTTTAAGTTTAGTGAAGAGTACTTCTACGAACGCATCAGCGTCTGTTATTTCGTTCTTTAAAGTGCTTCGATCAGTTCACAGCCCAACTGGATATGTCACTGTGCAGAAACTATTCACGTTCAATAGATCAGTCAGTTACTTCTTAACAATTTTCAATATCAGCACAAGATTTGAATTTGTTAAACTGACAAATGTCAGTGGATTCACTACACATGATTTCTTCAAAGCAGTCATGATAATCTGACAATTTTCTGTCATTTCTCTCTGTTAAATGTTTAATATCAATCGCATTCAACTTTGACTTTACGTCTTCATGATAAACGCAGACACGAACATTGTGAGTTCCACTTACTCCAGCTAAAACGCAATGCTTTGGTCTTAGTTGCGCGAATTTCGAAAATCCATTCCTCAAATTTTCATGTAGGGCTACAAATCTGGATTATAATTCTAATTGATTGCACAGAATCAGTCTCTTCTGTATTTTCTCACGAGTACCGTCTAGTTTCTTGATAGACATGAAATCTTTCTTACCTGGAATCTTTCGACTATCGCCTTCATCTACGTAGAAGTTTATTACCAAATTTCCAGTTTCTTTTGCCAATTTTTGCGATTGCTTCGCATCCGAAAAATTCAAAACTTCATTTATGGCAATTAACCCTTTCGCTTTTCTACCTTCACGTTCAGATGTAATGAATTTTCGCATGATTTGTCTGCGACTCCAAGACTTAGGCGCAAGGGTGAGTAGACCGATCCTTTCTGAATATGTAGTGCCCTTCTTCTGTAATTTTTCTTTTATTTGATTCAGGTCTTCTAAACCCGCTAAGTGATTTTTACGATTGCATCCTTCTTTTTAATTTTTCATTGGCTAGCCAAAATGTGTGTACTCGCTTATCTCTTCCACTACGTTAATAGCATCCCAGTAGGCACGAATGTCTCAAGAAGATTTTAGATTTTTAGCCTTATAAAAATAAAATAAAAATAAAATCCAGATTAGATCTTTTAGAAGTAGAGTCAAGTAAAGCAACATTTGCGGCGGAAAGCGAGAGCGGCCTTGAGAGACATCGGTTGGCTAAAGGGGGTACTTATTTGCATGGATAAGTTACAGTTACCGACGGAAGAGCGGGAGGTGGGCAGCGAAAGTACTGCCAGTGCAGGTACTAAGCTAGACGAGGACGAAATTTCCATCAGGCCACGAGGGCCAGCTGTGCGTGGCCTGGTGTCGAGTGGCACGTCAGGAAGAGGAAAAGATCGGAACGAAGGGAACGCCAAAGCGAGGGTGAAACTGTCTAGTGCTATTGAGTGGGAGGACCTCTTCAAGAGGAAAGGAGACAGCAAAGAGAGCCCGGTGAAAAGCGCTCTAGAGAGTGCCTTTAAAAAGCGCGTACGGACACGTTAGTCAGTCCCCTAAAAATGTAGGGTTCAGGGACAGAAGGAGGCTCTCTAGGTGCTCATAGGCTAGGTCAGGGGGAAGCGGGATGACGTAACGGAGACCACGGAGTAAAGGAGATGAGGGAGAAAGTAAAAGGTACGCAGAGGGAATTGCTGCCAGTTAGGAAGGAAAACGATGATAAAATAAAAAAGCTGGAAGAAGAGATTAGGGAGTGGAAGGAAAGAGCGGATAAAAGGCTTGAGAAGGTGGAGGGCAGGTCGAAAATGGAAGTAGTTGACAGGGGTGGAGCGAGAAGCAATGTATTTGGGAGAGGGTGGAGAACATTATAGAAGAGATAGTGGGAGCGCGTAGGAATTAAAAGAAGGAGAGAGCAGATAGGGAAAGGACAAGGGCAATGGAGTTAAGTATGGAGAAGAGAGATATCAGATGGGGGAAATAATATTGTAATAAGAGGAAATAGCGTGGGTTGAAGACAAGTTAGGGAAAATTGGTTTGGAGTGGAGAAAGGAGAATGAAGTGGCGGTTGTGTAATTGGAATTCTGTAAAGCAAAATTGGTGGTAATGAGTAACAAAACTAGGACAAAGGACAAAAAGGTTTTCATCGATGAAGATTTGACGAGGAACAAAAGAGATGTGCAGAGAATTCTAAACCACAGGGGTAGGACGAAGAGGAGTGAAGGGAGTGCGCTTAATGGAGGGTATCAGGTGATAAAAATAGAAGAGAAAATGTAGGTATGGCGCGAGGAGAAGGGGATTTTGAAGGAAGTTCAGGGGAATTTTTTAGTGAGAGTTAGGGGGGTGGGAATAAAGCAGGGCGGATTAGTGTTGAATATACTGTACTGGAACGTAGCAGGGCTAAAGAAGAAAGATGGCGACGTGTGGAGATATATTCACGAATATGATGTGGTGGGATAATAGAGACGTGGTTACAGAGAAAGGAATGGGATAGTGTAAAGCCAAAGTTGCCAAAGAAGTATAGGTGGAGGCTGCAGGAGGCGGTTAAAGTAAAGAGGAAAGGAAGGGAGAGTGGGGGAATTATAACAGGGGTTAGGATTGGATTAGTTGAAGAAGTTCATGGAGAGGAAGAGGTTCAGGACATCCAAATGTGCGCAGTATAAATAGGAGGGGTAATATAGAAGTTTGTGACTGTGTATAATAAGGATGAGAGGGAGAGAGTTAAAGAAAGCGTGGTAGGCTTACTAGGAGAGAGATAGGTGAGGGTATGTCAGTACGGGTAGGGAGGTTTAATGCTAGAATTGGAGGAAAGCCTTCACTGGGAAGGGGAGATCTTCGGAAGGAAATCAAAAGATAAGTACATAAATAAAGAGGGGGAGATTATAAGGGACTGCATGAAGGAGTGAGCATGGGTTGCGGGGAATGGTAATGTAGCAGGGGACGAAGAGGGAGAATACAACGCTTTACGTCTTGCAACAGGTGGTAAATAAAGAACTAGCCAACAATGGTGCCAAAGTGTACGCGTTTTTTGTAGATCTAAAAGGTGGGTTCCCTTCTGTGGATAGGGGTCGGTTTTGGGAGGTAAAGGAAGAGATGAGAGTGGAGAGAGGCATGATCGATAGTGTAAGGGAGGTAAGGACGGACAAGGGTTTGAGGTCAGTGTGCCTGGTTAGCCCCATGCTTTTTGCCATTTTATTCGCAGATATGGAAAGTAAGCTCACGGCGAATATATGCAGAGTAAGTTGTATAAGTATGTAAGTGTGAAATAATTAAAAAATGAGTTGGAACTCTAAACTCTAAAAAGAGAAAAAAGGAGCAACTAAGATCCACTAACAGAGTTTTCAGAATTATATTGTTTTTATTACTCTTCACATACTTATACAATTTCCGCTGCATGCGTGTAGGTGGAAAGGTTTTTTTTTTAGAAAATAATAATGAGGCGGAAATTTTCAAGTATCAAGTAATGAACTTGAGTTATAAATCACCTTTATAATGTTCAGTGTGGTTTTCCCACTTTTCCAACATTTTTCATCACTTAGAGGTAGTGTTGTGAGACAGATTTGTATGAAAGAAGTTTGCATATCTGAAGCATGGCAATACACTACTTTTTTGTTAAAATTTCAAATTTGGATTTAAAAAACTTTATCTGTTTGGTTGAAAGCTTAGCTATTTAGTAGAAAACTGTTATTTTTTAATTGAAAATTTAACTGCATATGAAGTAGTTGAAGTACTTCTTGAAAATTTGCTTTTATGAATAAAGGTCAATAAAAATATCTTTCGAATTGTAAATGTATTATTCGATGTATTGACCCAGAATGATTTTAATTTGAACAGAAAACAGGTAAATTGAAAGAAAAAAATGAATTTCCAAACAAAATACTTGAATTTGAAACAAAAATTGTAAACTTAATGTTTTTGCTACACATATTATTTTATAAGGAAAATCAACAATTTGTCAACACAATTTTTCAACTTTAAACCAAAGAAACGAATTTTTGAATGAATTTACAAGCAAATATATGAATATTTAACCAAGAATATTAATTTTCCGTTAAGAAAGACAAATTTTCAAAAAATATATACTTGAATTTTGAACGAAATAGCTGAGGTTTTACGAAATGAATTCTGTACACAAAATATGATAGTAAAATTTTCAATTAAAAGGAATGAACTTGTAATGAAAATTTTTTTTGGGGTTTCTAATAATTTATTTCAAATTAAGCAGAAAAAACGATAAGAAGTTTATTTAAAACAGAGGAAAAAGATGAATTCTTTAAAAGAAGGAAAACATTTTGAAAAACTGTTTAAAAACGATTAGTAAACATAAAAAGTCGACATCAAAAACCAATACTAGCGGTACAACTTATCATGAAAACTATCTACTTTTTTAAAGAAAAAATTATTATTTATTCACGATGAGAGGTACTCAGGGAATCATCTTTTAATTAAAGTAAGTGCTCAAAATAATGACCTTCAGCTTCAACGCACGTATTAATCCATGGTTCGTAAAAGACGACTCGTCAGAGAATAATACATAACGAAAAAAGTTGGGACTTTGTTGTATTGGTTCACATGATACGGATGAAATTTATTACATTTCAAAATTTTCCAAACACTGCACTGAGAAATTCGGGAATCACGAGCAATTTATCGTGTACTAACGTGAAGATTATTGGCCACTGCAGCTAATGCAGCAAATTCATCCGTGGTCAATCGTTTCACAATGAAAATAGTGTATTTTTTATTGTTAATATATTGCAGAATAGTAAGCGTGCATTCTCAGTAACGGTAAAATGAAGACAAATTGAATTTCGTCGATTACAGCGCCATCTATCGCAAAATGAGAAAAATGTTTTAGACAAATCATACGCATTTTTATCCAAAGAATCCGAATGGGCATAAAGATATTTTTTAGAACTAAAAAGGCCATTAGATATGTTTCAAATTATTTACGAAAAAAATATACCATAGTAATGAAAAAAATGTTGAAAATGCGCATTTGTTCATAGAAATTATTTAAGTGATTACAATTTTTTTCTCGCTATGAAAATATAATAGCAAGGAGTCTTAGGAAAAACATTTTCAGTTGATACCGTAAAAAAATCAATCCTTTTAATCAAAAAATAGTCAAAATGTGAATTTTTTTTACAAAAATTGTTGAAATAATTGGCAATTAATAGCTATTCTAAACTTATTTTGAGAGCACATCATTATCTGAGATACTTTATAAAAAACCTATTGAACAAAATTAGCTAATCATGCATATCACGAAAAAATAAATGTTTTTAATTAATTTGTTTACAACATTATTAAGTAATTTTTTGTTGCTCTGACCCATTGATAAATTACTTTTAGTTAGTTTTTTCGTTGATTTTTAACCTTTTTCTACTGAATTTCAAAGCATAGAATAAACGGCATCATGGAAAAGTTTAGCAACAAAACGTTGTAAGTTTGTTGTTAAATAACAAATTTCCGTTAAGTCAAAATAAAAATTGCATAGCTAAGTGTTATATCTGGAAGCCTTACGGTCAATTCTAAAAAATAAAAATAAGAATCCCTTAAGAATTTCACTTTCAGTCGATTTCTGTCCGAAAACTGTGCTTTTCCTCCCACTGTGCGGCGTAGCTCTAACATGAAGGAGCCTCTTTTGGTTCCATTAACTGAATTATCATGGAAAACCGATTTTCAATTGAAATGAGCGTTATCCGAAAAGGACTCCACTTCCCAACGGATTCTCATGCGTTGATTAAAAATTTCTGTTCACTTAGATATATAAATTCATTAGAATTCGGATAGTTAGACGTAAGTTTTTGCTTGATTGTAACGACTTTGCACTCCATGTTTATGTAAAGACCTCGTTGCGAGTGTTTAAATTTAGATAAATTCCTCGTTGTGCGAAGGAATTTTTTGAACTTCGTGTAATATTGGAGGATAAACGTTTTTTTCACGTAACAGAAATTTTCTAAAAATTTATTTAACTCATCGCTAAAAGACGCAAGCGTCTCTCCCTTGAGTGAATTCACAGTTCGTCACTTTTGTATAATGATTTAAAAATTGCATAAAAAAATTAATTAAAAATAGAAATATACATGAAAACTTAAGGCCCTGTAACGAGAGGGTCACGTGACCCAAGCTAGTGCTCAATTTCTCTTTCCCAAATTTCTCCTTAAGGACATGACATATCGTGTTCTATATTTTACACGCTAAATAGAAGACACGAAGAAAGGTTTCTCTGTTCGTAAATAATTAAAATTGTGAAAAAAGTTTTTCTTCTTCAAATTACTAATTTAGAGACATACAGAACGTGCTGTAGATGCCATAGACGATCCTTTAATACACGGAGAAAAATGGAAGGTCTGGTTAGCCACATAAATTTGCTGACAGACTATAGTGGGGAGTCAACTATAGGAGATATAAATACATAGTTGTTTAATTAAATAGAATTCATTTGATAGTCAACATTAATCTAAAAAGTAATGCTAATGAACTATCACTAATTTAAATACTGCAACTACAATTGTTAAACGTTGACAAATGTCTCTTGCCAGCTGATTTCGTGGTTTCTGATCCATCCCATAAATATTCCCTAGAAAAAAGTAAATAACAAATTACCAAAGTCAATCATTAAATCATTTTTTTATTTCAATAAAATTAAAGTTTTTAAGGAAGAAAGTCAAATCTTTTGAAGAACATCGGATTTTCAAGTCAGAAAAGATGACTCTTCAACAAAAAAGATAATTTTCAATGAAAAATTCTCAATTTTGAACAAGATTCCCAATCAAAAAGTTAAACTATTAACAAAGAAGAATACTTTTCTACCCTGAAAGATGAATTTTTGACCAACTGTATAAATTTTCAACCAAATAGTTTAATGTTCATCAGGAAGTTCAATTTTTAACAAAGAGATTCACAGAAAGAAAACGTAATCTTTACAGCGTTTTTAGAGTATACTTTACCTTTTACAACTCTACTGAATCTTGTTTTCTATCATAGAACAAAAATTCAGCTTTATCTACATGAAAATTATCCACATTAAAAAATCTGTTCTGTTCTTTCTTTTTTAAGTTCTTTATATTTTTAGTAAAAAGACTAATTTTTTCACAAAATTCGTGAATTTTCTACCCAACAGTAAAATTTCTTATCCTATAAAGTATGCAGGATACAGTTTCAACGAAGAATGGTGCAAACAGTTGTATTTTCCGATAATGCTCCACTAAAAAAATCACTATGAAAAAAAAAAACAATTTTCAAACAAAAAGATGAATTTTCAACAAAGGCGATTAAATATTCTATAGAAAATAGGAATTTTCAACTTATTAAATGCACAGGGTAAACTTGCAACGACACATGGAATACTTACATTTGTGTATTAAAAAATGATAATTTCAATAATAAAAATATATTTTTAACAAAGTTGTTAAATATTTGAAGAAAAAAATGAATTATCTACCTAGAAGACTGACGTTCGAACAAAAAAGAAGAGTTTTGAATGAAATAAATCATCTTTTCGAAAATTATTGAATTCTAAAGGCAAAAATACAAACTATTTACAAAAAAGTTTAATTTGTAACACAGAAAATATCACTGCTGATCTACAGTCTTTAATATTAAAACCAAAAAGATTAATTTTCTACGAAACAGTTGAATTTTCACCATAAAAATTAACTTGAAATGAAAAAAATTTGAACTTTCAAATAAAACATATCCATTTTCATCTAAACGAATTTTCATCAATATACATGTTAAAGCATTAACCTAACATGGAATAGTTAAATTTTCCAACAAACCAAATTTTAAATAAAAAACGAATTATTAACAAATGAATCGAGTTTTAAGGCTAAACGATTAATTCTCGATCAAAAATTACGAAACCTAAAAAATTACCTGAAGTTTCTGCGAAATGATTCAATTTTATAGCAAAAAAAACTTACTTACAAAAAATTCGAATTTTCAATTCAAAAATATGACTGATAAGCTAAGAAGTTTAATTTTCAAAGCAAAAAGACGAATGTTTAACATAAAATTTTTTTCTAAATAAAATACGTGAATTTTCAATAAAAAATGTGAGCTTTCAACTCCGGAAGAATATTTTTTAACCCAATAGTTTTATTTTCACCTGAATTAGATCAACTTTTTTACCAAAAATGGAATAGTTTAACGATCAATGTAAAATATTTAATTTCAAAATAGCATATCTAATGTCCCCCAAAATTACATTTAACTTGTTTATCATGATTACATATGTAGGAATATATAAATTCCGTTATATATTTCATCTCAAATATTTTATTTCATTCATAATGAACCTCAAAATTTAAATTTCACAAAGATAAAATTTCCGGCTCACTTTTTATCCTACATGATTTCAAAGAGTTGAAAGCAAATATATTTTTTAAAATATAAAACAAATTTAAATATGCTTCTTTCAAAAAATCAACTAAAATTTTTATTTTCAAACAATTTTTTTTTAACTTTTTAAAAATATATCTTTATAATAGTCCAGAACTATTTGGAAAACATTAAATGGGACATTCTACCCCATCCTCCGTATTTACCGGACTTAACCACATCGAATTACTACTTATTCCAATTGATGCAGCAGGGACTTGCAGAGAAAAATTTCCAGTCTTACGAAGAAGTGAGAATTTGGCTCGATGAATAGTTGGCCTCAAAACATGCACAGTTCGTTTGGGAAGGAGTCCATGCATTGCCAGAAATATGGGGAACAGTTGTACAAAACGATGACCAATACCTTGTCTATTGAGGTAATTCTTATTTTTATGTAACAAAATAAATAAATTCTGTGAAAGAATGTACATTATTAACCGAGTCACCTATTATTACATACAATTCAAGTTTAAACTAGATCGATTAATTCTGGAATTTACAGTGATTAATGAAATAATTAAAATCAACTTTAAATTGATGTTAAACTAAAAAAAATTGAATTAAATGTTGAGGTGTTTTACGTGTTCTTATAATTTTCAGATGGGCAATAAAATTAGAGTAATCTTAGCTCTATCGAAAAATATTTCGAAGGATGTTTTGACCCTGCAGGAAGACTCTCTGGCTCCCTATATTTCACCCATCTAACTTTGACCATCCATTTCTCTCTGTACAAAAACCTTTCGAATAACTTGATCTACTTTGAGATACAAAGAATTGAAGAAGCTTTTGAAAAACAACATGTTTCTTCTGGAAACTATACAGTTACTTGAGCATGCAATGAGTACGACTTATATAAAAAACACAAACATATCTGCATATCAATAATATTTCAGAGTCGGTTTTCGATGGACGGAAATACTGAAATTTGTTGTATCTAATACTTGCTTTTCCTGCTCTAAGCCCTTCTTCGGAGCCAGCCACATATTTTGAAAAATTACAATTGATCTAAATCTACATGCACACCTAACTTTGCAATATATTTATGGATTGCTTTTCCCTGTACAGTAAAAAAAAGAATCAATTTCGTTGCCGAGCATTTTGTTCTAACGATCATTTGACTCTCGAGATCATAATGATCTGTCTATTCGGAACAACTTGACTTTATTTTTTGGTACATTTGTAAGACTAAACAAAATGGAGGTCAATTTTTGGCGCCAGTGACATAAAGACATAACCATAAAAAACTTTCGCATGATCTGTAGTACTTGAAGAACGTCAGCGATCTTGGTTTTCCTTCATTCCTGATCCTGAAGCAGATCATGATGATCTCAAAAGTCGATCTAAATACTCTTGAATTCGGTATAATTGTTGTTGTAGATCAAAGTGATATTGATTTCGGGATCATCTTAAACACTTCCCAGTGGGCACAAAAATTAAGGATGTCCTAGAGACATCTTTGGGACATCCCTAACACGTCTTTTATACCATGTCCTTTCGGCGACCTGGAGATGCTCTTAAGAAGTCTGATATCCGTCCCAAAGATGTTCCAAGTACGTCCATGTCATTATGACATCTTTAGGACATTGGACGTCTTAAAGACGTTTATTGGACTGATATAGGACGCCTTAGGAAGGTCCTGAGGACGTTCTTGGGATAATGACAACAGATGCAATTCTTTCTGAATATTTACAATTTATCATAAAGACGGAACTTTACATTTGTTCTTCAGCAGAAAAGAAAAATAGACGAAAACATTTTTTTCGATAAGGTGTGTAATTCATCTGTGTAATTAAATGACCACTCAAGCCTTTTTCTCGCAACTATCAAGCGGTGCCACGTGGATGACTCAAACTACAGAAAAATTTTGTACACCATTTTTTCTTCCAAGTTTTTTATTCTTCTCTATAATATACATATCATTAAAGTACAATTTAAACCATATTAACATAATTTTATATATTATTATATAAGTGCTTTTATAATGTTTAATTGTATATGTTATTAATGTACATTATATATGATGTATCATACATAAAATTTTCTGTAATTTATCGAATTTCATTTTTGTTTAATAGAGAAGTACTTTGTAGCTATTATTTAGAAGTAGTGGATCGTGAAAAAAACAGAATAAGGGAAAACATTATTTTGCAACAAAAAATACGAAACACGGATATCTACCCACTACTACATCCAACCAGACTATAAACTTTTGCATTAGGTTGCGCCAGAAAAACACATTTCCGACAATTTCACTTATGCCCAGTGGCGCATTTTCTTTGTAGGCTACATAGGCTGCATCCTAGGGTGGCAAAATTTTTATAACTATATACCTTACTGTCGACTCAAATTTGATTACTTAATATCTTATAGCCTAGGGTCGGCAAATGCATAAATAATTCTGCACGAACGCATGAAAAGGATGAAATATAAATAAAGTTACAAATAGATAATTTAAGATTAGAAAAATACACGCATATGTGGATAAATATTATATTTGGACTGTTTTAGGCTCTTTGCATAAGGTGATCGTTCTGGTGATCACCCCCAAGTGAAGAGCCTTACATTTTGAAAATTAATCACGTACCTAGATTTGTGTGTGGTAGGAACTCCTTTACCTATTTCGCAGTCCCTTGGTTATTCTCAGTTAAAGGTTTTGCACAAGAAAATCTGTTGCAGTACGCTGGAGAAGTCTTAACCTACTTCAGTTCACTGCAACGCATTTTCTTGCGCGCCAACTTTCGTGACGAAAAATCTTGTTCAAGCCAGCCAGTGCAACGTAATCCCTTTCGGAAATATTCATAACTCTGTCGAGAACACTCTAGAGAACTGTTTTGAACATAGTCAAAAGTTTTTTTGTTAAAAATATTTCGCGATAAATGATAACAAGTTGATGAACGACAAGAGTAACATATTTGGTTACTATTTAAATAATTTTGATTTTTTCAAGCAAGTCTTTTCCTTCAAAATCTGGAAAATTATGCAGATGCATGACGTATTTTGAAAGTGTGTAGCATATTACTACCTTTCTCACAGAGTGAGTCACGCTTAACGGTTAGCACACTATATATATAAACAGAAAAATTAAGCACAACACTTAAGTACTATTCCGAACAGATTTGTCTCTCTTTCAATTTAAAAATCAAAATAGGTTACATTTATATCTAACAGAAAATGTAAATAATTTGGAGACGTAATTATTAATATAATCACGCAGTCGTTTCGTTACTCGCATGTACGCCATGTTCCTAGATTTCCGATCTTCCCCTCCTATGGCACATCCATCAAAACAGACGCAACATAGTGGAGATAGGAATCAATAAAACTCATTCAAAATTTTATCCTATGTTTGTTCCAATCGGCTTGCTGTTTTAGTTTTGCCGCCCGCTTGGCTGCTTTTCTACGGCTTAATTTTCTGGGCTGAGCGGCTTCACCTTGCATAGGGTTTCCAACGTCTACGTATTTCTTATACGAGAAACAACTCAACCAAGATGATTCTGCAACAAAATTATACATAGGAGAACTAATAAAATAGAATATCAGATAGTAATTTTTACTTGTCAAAGAAATTTTATATTGAGGTTAGAGAAAACAAGGGAAATCTGCCTAAAGAGATGGCGGTAAATACCCTCCAATAAGTGGTGGACCATTTTCACATAATTTAAGATTTAATATGACTTCAGAAAATTGCATTTTGAGTTCTGAGCGTGAAGTGCGAATTGTGAGCTTTCTTGAATATTTTACAAAAAATGTTATGAAAATTTCATTTTTAATTAAAAAGTATACAACATTTATACAAAACTACTTATATTCATTTTTTTAAATGGTGTTTTAAATGGGTTTTCAATGGTGTTAATGTTACGCTTACTACTTGAAATTTCGAAATATACTTGTGTTTTTCATATTAATAACTGCTTTCGCTAAATTTTTATTTCTAAATTCTATTGATTGCTTGCACGAAAGTACCTGAAATTATTATTTATCCACAACTGTTATTTAATATAGGATTAGACATTAGACACTTGTCGAAATCTTAATGTGAACCCGGCAAGACACTAACCAGTTTTCCCTACTTCTGACGTGGCATTGGTCTAAAAAAATTTTGAAGGGCCTGTACAGTTTTTCTGAGGTATCGCTTACTGTTTCAATTTAAAATAAGAAGAAATAAAAATTATTTGTCGAGTGGTTTATGGGGCATTATTCCTGAACTGCCCCAACTTTGAAAGTAATGTCTTCCGATTGCCTTCATATTTTCAGAGTTTGTTTGCCTATATGATAGTAGTAACCTCACCAATTTATAGAATTTTGCTACCATCCCTCCTCGAACTATAGGGGGTGAAATTTGCAGGCCCCCGAACAAAGCGGGTATTTTCAAATCGTCATAACTTCCTTTCTACAAATGAGAATTGACTTTTCTATGAGTATTTCCTTAACAGGCTTTTATGCTCTATCATTCTCTCAAGTGTATTGTTTTAATTTTTTTAATTTCTAAAAGCAAATTGCCGATAAAAGTTTTGTTTGACATTTTGGGACTGAAAATATATATTCAGTTATGCGAAGATATCCGAGAGAAACCCTTGATTGCGCGATCAGACAGGTTGGCCAGTCCTACCGGGGAATTGGTTGCATGCATGATTCTCGAGCGCAGCTGCACTAAATTCATCATAATTTTTTTATTTAGCCTTCCTTCGCGCAATTTTTGCTTCTCTAAACTTGAGGTTTTTTGTCTGTCTGCGGAGAAGGATCATGTTCTGTTGCAAATTAAGGTTTTTTCAGTTGCAATTGTCCATTCTCATTTGGAATAAATGCTTGGTATTTTAGGATGCCGATAACTGTAATTGCTTCAGTGAATCTACTTTCTAGTTTTTTGGTCGTCTCTATGCGGTCTTCTTTCGAACTGAATAGAATGACTGCTTCCGTTCAATGATTCTTTGCCCATTCGAATAACTCCTTCGCAGTTAGGATTGGATTCTGTGATGAACACTGCAAGCCAGCTTTTGCCCCATGGCTTTTCAAATTTCCACCATTTTCCATGTGCATTTGCGTGTAAATGTGTTTCTGCAGAAATTCCAAATTTATTTTTCTGATTTAAACATTTATGAAGGCATCTTCATGTTTTAACCTATATATAGTTGCCTGATTATTATTCCAATGAAAATTTTGTGCAACATTTTGAATGATTAAAGCACAATTTTCTGCAAAGTAAAGAAAAACTAAGTAGATAGATAGATAGATAGATAGATAGATAATTGTTTATTTTTCAGCCTGCTGGCCTTAAAAAATGGACTTGTTTACACTTCCATTTTTACAGTATTTCCTTACAATTAAATTTTTTTAAACTAACATTCATCCACACATTATCTCTAAGCCGACCTCGCCTTCCTCGCTTCGCATCGCCTCGCACGCATGTCGCTATTTTCTCGCCTCACACGCATGACGCTACTTTCTCCCTTTGCTTCGCATTGCCAGCCTCTGCCTCCGCAGCTAATCTCTAATCCTTATCTACTCTTTACAATATGTACATTTTCTGCCATCTACTTCCTCTCCTATATACAATATTTCATTTTCCATTCCTCTTCCTCCTTTCTTCTCTTCTTCTCCATCTTACCCAACACCCCCTTCACCCATGCAACTGCCCTTTCGCTCCCCCTTTCATGCAACAATACCTCCATGCTTATCCCACTCCTTTCCACCTCTTCACACTGTTCCAACCAGTGCTCCACTTTTGCATCCCCCTTCCCGCACAATTCACACATCCTCTTCTCTCCAGAAAGCCAGAACCT
>JAWWLR010206104.1:0-14906 GCA_035041075.1 Acraspis erinacei | reverse complement strand
TTCATCAAGCACCCCTAGAAGTGAGAGGCAAGGGGACTCACTTGAAACCAGCACCCCAAAGGGAACATAATCCTATTTCGTCCACGTCGTTGTTCCTGGTTAGCGCTAAAAATAGGAAGTGTATGTCTTTGAAAAATCCAAAGTCGTTCATGCATAGACCGTTGATGGGCCATATCTGGTTTCAAAACTAGGGGTTTCCATTACAAAGAATTCGCTTTCATGTTCAAGCAATCTTGAAAATTGAGTTGAAGATGAAGGTCTTTGGTACTAAATCCGGGGTAAAAATTAGGGGTTTCCATTAGAAAAAATCACTTTGTCCTTCAAATGACATTCAAAATTCCTTGAAATTTCAAGGTCATTGATATCAATGCATGTCCCGCTTTGTCTCCTACAACTTTTGTCTGAAACATTTTTCTGTACCTGGCGTGTTTTATGAGATATTTCTGGCGATAAATTAAAATGGTTCACCCTGTATATAATGTTAATGTTATTATTATAATTATATTATATTATATCATATTATAAAATTCTTCTTTTTCTATTTTGATCAGCAGTTCAAAGAAATTCAAGAAATTGTCGATTTTCATGATTTGAATATAAAATATAATGAAAATATAAATGATATAACATAATATAATATAATACAATTATATATTTATATCTTGAGTCAAAAATCGATTTGGAGATTATTGGTATTTAAATTGTGAAAAAAGAAAAATATACCTAAAGTTAAACTTTGCAATGATGCATGTCTCCAAAGTACATTCTGTTAATCTGGAGCGATCGGCTCATTTAAGCCGTTTGGCAACCTCTGTTGATACTACTACATTCGCCCGACGCATTCATGTATCGCAAGCGGCTTATGCCTATCCTACAAAGAAATAAGAAATTTAAAACTAAAAATGGGGGCGATTTACTCTTAATTTTATAAAAAAAAATGCTTAAATTGAATGAAAAAATTATATGTAGGGGTTTTTAGTCAAAAAATCATTTGTTTCTGGCGCTGTACATTACAGGCGGTTCGTCGTATGAAGGAAGTGCAAGACGCAGGGGGGTTTTGTTTTTGCTCAGCCCTGCTGGGAATAGTTTTGTACATTTTTTGTAAATAGATGAAGAAATTTTTTCAAAAAATTGTTTGTGCAAGGGTTGACCCATATTTCAAAAATATGGGCCAAAAATATGGGCCTTTCTTTGACCTTTTGGGGGAGAGTGGTCTCGGGGAATTATTAGTGCATGCATAGGTATTAATGGCTACTGGACTATTCTCAAGAAGTTTCATAAGTGACAAATTGTTTAAATTTTAAAATTAAAATTTTCTACCGCGAAAATAAAAGTGCAAGATGGATATCTAGGAAATTCAAAACCCGTGTTAAGGATAAGATATTTTTATCAATTACTATCAAATATTATGGGAGAAGATTAAATTGCAACTTATTTAACTTTAGGTGACATTTAAATGAAATATTCCTATCTAATAGAACGCTGCTGAAGGCTGGTGACCTTCTGAGCATAAAAACATAAACCCAAGACGACTCTCTCGGTTCAAGTTCTGCCTCATCCCCTCCTCCTCGCTTATTAACTGAA
This sequence comes from Acraspis erinacei, assembly GCA_035041075.1. Lineage (NCBI taxonomy): Eukaryota > Metazoa > Arthropoda > Insecta > Hymenoptera > Cynipidae > Acraspis > Acraspis erinacei. Next base: position 13,322 of record JAWWLR010206104.1, on the reverse strand, counting down.
GTTTGGTGGGACGGACGTTGTAACTACAATCTTCACCATATGACGAATCACAACTTACGGGGGGGGGGGATAATCTCAAGATAAAAGAATGACGAGAAACTATGCACGTAAGGAAACTATATATTTTATGTGTGCTTGAAGAAAGGGATGCAAAAGTAGAGACATAGAAAACGGACTGTTGAAAGGTCGAATTGAAATATGGTCTGGATTAGATAGTGCAATAAATAGTAGGCAAGGAGTAGGTCTGATTTTGAATGAAAGAGCGAGGCAGCATCTCGTAGATCAGGATTTCATATCTCCCAAACTTCTGTTGGCTAGATTGAAAGTAGGAATCAGAAAATTATTTATTATAGCCTGCTACGTCCCAGTTGAAAGTGATGACATAGAAGTAAAATATGCCTTCTGGGACACTTTAAATAGCACAATAAATATTTGCGATCATGGTGAGAGAATAATTATACTAGGAGGTATGAATGGAATGGTGTGCATTCAAAATTGGCATACAGAAAGAGTACCAGGTAATTTTGTTCATCCAAGAATAAGCTATAATGGAGATCAATCTGTTGGCTTATGCTTATAAAAGGGCCTGTTTATTACAACTACTTGGTTTAGGCATACAATAATGCACATGTAGACCTGGTATAAAGGAAATAGCCAGTCAAAGATACAGTTAGAGAGCTAGTCAAAGATACAAGGGCCATGCGAGGTTCTGAATGCAATACTGATCATTGCCTTCTCGTCTCCAAAATAACCATAGGCCAGGGATGGAGAAAAAACAGAACCAAGAAAACGAAACAAACTCGAATCAAAATTAAAACCTACAGAAATCGGATGTGCGAATAGATTTTCAAAATAAGATAAAAGAACGCATAGACATGGTAACTTGGGAGGCGCTTATAACAAACAAAGATATGGAGGGCGCATGGACTAAGTTCCGGGATATCATTGTTAGATGTGCGATCGAAGTGTGTGGTACCGCGGCTGTGTTCGTAATATCAATCCAGGATTTGGCATAGTGCTCTGAACATTTGTTGCGTTTGGCGATTTTCGTATTTTTCTTCACAGTACGTGTAAGCATTCTTTTTTTCACTTTAACTGGTTTGACGACAATCTTCACTTCAGAATCCGCTTTGTTTTTCGTTTGAAAAAATTGATCGCGTGTAGAAATAGTATATGAACAAGCCAATTAGTACTTTTAAGTTTTAATTTGTATTCTTTCACTCTTTCTTTTCTTTTCTAGTCATCTTCATATTTTCATCCGTTTGATATATTTCAAAAATTTCCTCTTCTGCAAAACAGTTTCATACAGATAGATGTACAAATCCATTTGGGCTGTCAGGGCACATGGGAAAAAATCTGCGGAAGATGCCCAAAAAAATTAAGTTGAACTATGCGGATTTAACAAATGAAAATCTATAATTTGTGTATCTTCTAGAAGAGATTACAGGGAATAAGAGAATCCTCGAAATGTAGTTTCTCCTAACACTAGTACGACTCTTCATCCTGATATTTATAACAGGCTTAAAAATAAATGTCATTCTTTACTACCAAATGATTTACTAACATACTCGAAATTATCTATCTAAGAGATATGAAAACTGTTCGCGTGTTACAAAAATTTATTCTGTACAATCTGCACAATTTTGAGCGATCCAAAAGTATTTTATTACCATTTAATTAGTCAGGACAAGCGTTCAACCACCAGACTGAATCCGTAATTTTTAATTTTAAAATTATGATATCAGATTCGTTATCAGAGACCAAAAAAACCTCCGAGTATGATTTTTAAATTAAATTGAAGCATTTGTTATAAAACCAAGAGTACACGAGCGCCATTTTGAATCCGAAATTTTGAATTTAGAAATTCTGATATTGGATTCGTTATCAGGGACTCCAAGAACCCCCGATTATGGTTTTTAATTCAATGGAAGCATTTTTTATAAAGTCAAGAGTAAACGACCGCCATTTTGAATCCGCAATTTTTATTTTTGAAATTCTGATATTGGATTCGTTATCAGGGACCCCAAAAACAACAGATTATGGGTTTTCAATTCAATTCAAGCATTTTTATAAAATCAAGAGTACACAAGCGCCATTTTGAATCCACGATTTTGAATTTTGTAATTGTGATACCGGATTCTTTATCAGGGACCCCAAAAACCCAGGGTATAGTTTTTAAATTCAATGGGAGCATTTTTTATAAAATCAAGAGTAAACAACCGCCATTTTGAATCCGCAATTTTCAATTTTGAAATTCTGATATCAGATTCGTTATCAGCGACACCATTTTGAATCCTTTTAAATGTCATATTACTTTTAAAAGTACGTATCAAGTGGATAAATTTTCGCTCTTATTCTTCTTGATTGGTCAAACCACTTTTTAAAATTGGTATCCTATGCTACTTTTTTTTAATAATTACATAATTTTGATATATTTCTTCTAAATTTGATCAAATTTCTCTTTGTTCAAACAATTTTTATTTGCTCAAGCAGTTATTTTTCGATAACTAAAAAATGAATAAAAATGGAACACGTACAATTAATGACGATTTTAAAAGTACTTTTGTAAAAGTAATTACTTAAACAAATTATATATTTTTTAAACAATTTTAAACTATATAGTCAGAAATATAATTTTATGTGCTTTCTTTTCTTTTATTTTTTTATTTATCGAGAAAAAAACTTCTTCAGCAAATTAACATTGTTTAAACGAATATAAATTTATTCAACATAAAAGGAAATGTATCCAAATTATGTAATTATATAAGAAAACATAGCATAGGATACCAATTTGAAAAGAAAGTTGATACCGCTGTCTAAAATTTTAGAAATTTTGAAAATAGACAATTAATGATTGTTTAAAGAATTAGCTTATATTTTTTTTTTTAATTTACTGCTCCCAATAATGACTAAAAGTTACATTTCAATCAGAAAATACGATTATTTTTTGGGATTAAATAATTTTTTAAATAATTTACATTTGTTTAAACAACTAAAAATCGTTTTTAAGTCACGTAAAATATTGAAATTGTCCGTTAGTAATTATTTGCAAGAAAAAAGCTACGGAAATAGCTAAAAAATAAAAATAATACCTAAAAATGAATCTTTTTTATTTTTGGGTCATATTTGGGGCGCTCTGGGGAGGGTGAGGTTGGCATGGGAATAAAATTTATTAAAATAGTTTTATTTCGTAGACGCTAAAAATATATTATTATTACTCATCTTTCACTTGGCACTTATTAGTGTCCTTGGTCCATATCGGATGATTAAGTAACGTTCTCAATATTATAAACTGTATACATTTTCAGATTTTTTTTAGATTTGGTGATGAGTTCAACCCAAAACTGAACTAATTATTATTATGGCACGAACGATAAACTTTCATACGGTTCTTCCTTGAAAGTCGTAAATGTACCAAAACATTTAAAACAAATTCACTTATTTCGCGATTTTGAACATAGAAAACTTTCCGAACCTGGCCAGGATTTATTAAGAAATAATGCACAGAATGAATAATATATGCCTAAAAGGTTTATGAAGTCGAAGCAAAAGCTGCAAGCAAAAATAATAATATAATTTTTGTTAAATATTGCATACAATTTTTATTTCTATTCAGTTTTTATTAATTTTAATAAATTATATCATTTGAAATTTTATTTCTTGTTTTTAATTAAGTCGCATTCTGAATTCAAAGTTTGTAATTTGTTATACTGATATTCTAATTATTTAAACCTTTAACAATTTCACCAGAAATATAAAAATGTCAAAACTACTAGCAAATTCATCACAGTGTTCAGCGATTTTTTTCTCGATAGTCAGTAAACAAAAATTGACAATTATATACATATAGATTAAATACTTTGCATTTTATTCTTTATAATTGAAATTTTCCTTCTAGAATAACCATCGAAAATGGGCTGCAATACAGGTTAAGACATATCGGAATTTTTCTTTTTAATTGTTAAAAGCAAAATAATCGGTATCTAAAGTTTTTAAAACAAACTTTGAAATTATGAAGAAATAATTTAAGCAATTTAAAATGGTTTATAAATCAATTACAAAAGCTAATGCGACCGTTTAAGAGATTTTAATTAGTATTTACTTTAAAAATTATTAAATGAGTTTCTCAAACTAATATAATAATTAGTTTTGGATGAATTAACGAGCCCTTGATTTTTGAAAGATTATATAATGCTGAGAGATAAGAATTTTACAATCTGTGCTCGAAAAGGCGAAACATGTAATCATCTTCATATAGTATATATACATAAAAAATCATAATAATAATTAGTTTCTCTGTACTGAAAACTCGGCAAAATTATTTTATTCCTGTACTTAAAAAAATGAGAATCGTTCATACTCTGATTTTCACAATGTTCGTGATTTTGAATTCTATCGGTAAATGGAATTAATATTATAATCATTTCTTTGTTTATATTAAAAATTGCAATTCACAATGCCTCGAAATTTATTTTTGTGAGATTGATATAACCCTCAATTTTTCGAAACTTTTATTGAGCCGAAAAATGACAGAGAATTTATTTACTGATAGGGAATATTTTTAATTCTCATATTGATATTAGAAGAACTTATTCAGTAAGGACTCAAAGAGAAAAGTGTTACAGGTTTAAACACTTTTTCCAATGTCTTTGAAATCTGGTCTCGCAATTTTGGTACAATGCATTTATAATAAGCCAACGTAGTTGAAAATAAATTTAATCTTGTTTCTTCTTGCAGAGTTAAGTTTACAGTTCGACTGCTTGCCAAACGGGGAACCTATTCCATATTTTTCGTATCGCAAACGTTTTTCTTCACCTGAAAAACATTCTGCAGAAGAAACTCTCCCTCTTGCGGCGCCTTCTCTTCGTGTCAGATCTAGGTCTCCCTCTGCCGAGCGTTCTCTTCGTGCCAGATCAGGTTCTCCTCCTGTCGAGCCTTCTTTCCGTCTCAGGTCCAGGTCGCCTCCTGCCCCAAATGATCCTATCCTGATACTAGGATATACATTTGATAAACTTAGATTAATTAGACTTGTTCCTTACATGAATCCGCTTCGGGTATTCGAAATACGAAAGTACACTTTTCCTTCGAACAAGCAACTTGAAGTAAGAAGAGCACATGGTGCATATGTCCTCATGCCAACGGAAGAGCAAATTGTTTTAACAACATCTACTACTGACGTGTTGGCTATATTGGCGTGTAATAATAACGCTCTTCGTGGAATATATACTCGAGTTAATGGCGCTAAAAAACGAATAAAAATAAATATAAACAGCAACGTGGTTAAACTACTGAACAAAGATGAGTTGGATGAAACTCCTATAGGCTCCCATAATCCAATTAGAAGCAATTTTAGAATATTACTTGTAAACCAAATGTAACCCGAAATCTTCTATATCATAATTCAATTCAAGAAAATGTAAAAGTAACATTCATTATTGTTTTTATTCTGATCTCTGATAAAAATCCTACAAATACAGTAAAGTCTCTTTTATTTCCAGTCGCACTTATTTCCATTTTATTCTTTTGTCAAATGACAATCTTTCAGTGTCACAAAATAAAATAAAATATCCAAAATTTCAGGTTAGTTGCACTTTAACCCCAAATTTCGGATAGCTGCTTGTATTTCGTGAAACTGAGAGGTCTTCAACTGATAAAAGGATAAAGAAAACAAAATCGCAAATCCATTCTACACTTGAAAAGATTAATATACACCCCTTAATAATTTACCTTTACGTTTCGAAGATTTTCTCCAAAAAGTCGTGCACAGTGTTTCACGATCATGTAGGGGAGACCGGGGCTATTCGGGACGCTTTTTTATTATGCAAATTTCAGTATATACAGATCATTTTTTTTTCATTCATGCATACCTTTTAAAAGCTTGAACCCTCTCCTAAATAACGGTGTAAACAGTTACCTGATAAATCCGATTTAGTTCTTTAGACATGTGAAAAAGTTGGCGAGTGGCATGTGTCCCGAATAGCCCCTATATCGGGGCTATTCGGGAAAGGCATAGGGGCTTCTCGGGACACCTCGCAATAAACAAGATTGAAAATTCAATAGGAATTCGATGGGAGTTTTTTGAAGAACTCTATTCATCAGAAATATTTCTCAATTCCATTAACATAGTTTACATTAATATTACAAAAATGTTATGAAAGATCGTCATCGCTCGAGTCGTTTAAAACATTTTTCGATCGCGCCTGACGTGCTGGCTGCCTTCTTATACAAGTTGTGCAAGCTGTTTCGTGATCTGGGGATGAGTCCAAACTGATAAGTGCCGTTTTTTCGTCATCTAGTGGACTGTTTGCAAAGGTCAGCTTTCGGAAATGGGCGGAAAGATTTTAGCGTTGACTTCCGATGAAACTTTTCCAGTTCTGAACCTGTGCATGGGACATGGGAGTGGGCGGTTTAACTGCTCGGTGGGCCGACACAAGCCCATTTGACTCTTCTCTTACTTGCATACAATCCTTCATCTGACAGTTGATAGTTAGGTTTTCTTTTAAAATTGAGGTAAAATATTACAGTTTTATGTCCTGGCCGTGGAACGATAATATAAAAATGACTTTTGCGGAATCCATCAAATGTCGACGTTTTGAGGCCCTCTCAGTAAAAAAAACAGTTTTTACGTCGTTTTCTGTCTGTCGTCGTTGTCCTTGTCGTTGTCGTCGTTATCGTCTGTATATCGCATAACTTTTGAAAGACTAGTCGGATCTTCAGCGAACGGCAGGGGATTTTCTTGTGCGACTACCCTTAAGCGTCTCTCGAGCCTTCAGCTGAGAGAGTGTGTGCACCATCATTTCTAGGAATTAATGACCCGTTGTTACCGTGCTTAGAGTAGGTTTTATTTACCTTTATCATTATGGACAGTATTTATTGCTTGATAAAAATAACTGGCCGGTCGCGGTAGAAGTGGGGGCCTCTCAAAAGTGGAAATTCAGAAATTCATTCGCTTCAAGTCCGAGGAAATAAAAGAGGTTTCACTGTCACTAGCAATAGGAATCAAAAGTCAATTTTACTGTTCTCGAAGCGGATACACTTTTGTAACACTCCAGAAACTATTTTGCAGAAAAAATTATTTAAAAAATTCTTTATTCTCCGAGATACATATTAAAGTAGGAAAACTAATATAGGCTTATAATGATGTATCTAAAATTATTTTCTTATGCAAGATCATACTACAGGAGATGGAATATAAAGTCTCAATGTCGAAGGGTATGTGTTTGTAACAATAAAGAAACATCTCAATTAGAAGGAATTATAGAATATTACTTGCAAAATAAATTTATACCAACATCCTCAACACCATAATTCAATTTTAGAAAATTTAAATATAAAATACGTTATTTTTTCTTTTCTGCTGTCGGATAAAAATCCTACAAATAATTGACAATTGCAATGAAGTCAATGTATTATCCTTATCAAGTCCTACATATTTCCTGGATGCTCCAGATTCTATTTTGCGGAAAAAGATTTGAAAAAACTTGTGTTTAAAATTATTTCCTTATATGAGTCTATACGGTAGTAGATAAAAAATAATACATCAAGGTAAAATGGCATGATTTTGCAACGATGAAGAAACAGCTTTGTATTCAAATAAGGTCTATATATTCAGTCAGCTTTGTTACCTGCCTATTCTGAACTTAACATATAAACAAAGATTTTTTTTTAATTTTTGGAAAAAATGCTTGAGGAGAAAAATTAATATGTATTCTTATAATAATTTATCTGAAATTATTTTTAATATAAGACTGTACTACAGTACATAGAAAATAATGGCTCAGCTTCAAATGGTAGCGTTTTGGAACGACAAGGAAGGATCTTCGTATTGAACTATAGTCTTTGTATTCAGTCGTTTTATTTATCAATTAAAATTTCTTTAACTTTGTTACATGCAACTTATGAACAAATATATCGTATCTTGGGATCACAGACATGTCTTAATCATATTTAAAACTCATTTCTTTGTTTCCAAGAAATATTTTGTGATATTTGGGCTACGCTACTTTGCTTTTGAATGAAGGAGCTGTAGATTTTGTATTTGAAAAAAGATTTCTTCTTACGAAACAAGTTGATATTCACTTTTATATAATATTTTTTCCATTCAATCAATAGCACGGCCCTGAATGTAAATTCGCTGTCACAATTCATCCCACACGTTGTCCTTGAACACTAACCTAAAAAAACTCAATAAAATGATAGAAAATTGTGATATACTGACTTGGAGGCTGGTTTGTTTTAGAAAGCTTATATCAGAAATTTTCATTCTTACAATTGACATAACCTAACTTCAACTGATATAACCTAACCTAACCTCATCTAACCTAACCTAACTTGGCCTTACATAACCCTTATCTTCCATCGCACATTCTACTATTCCGTCAAAAAGTAAATCGTAAAACAGACATCATGGTTAGCAATGTCTGTAAATTCAACTTAACATTAAAAATTTGGTTTCACGGTTATCATTTGTGAAGCTTCCTTGGAAACTTGTGTCTCAAACTTTTACATATTTAACTGTTACTTCGAGGAGATCTTCCACTTTTTAAGTTGCTTTTTCAGTAATCACAATAAGGACACGCACCTACAATATTTCCATTGTGAAGCTGTCCATGTTCTTAGCGTTGCAGTTTACTACCTGAAGTTTACAATTTATTTTTTCATACCTCAAGGAAGTGAGACAGTTATCAATTTGATTCCCCGTCGCGTGGTGGTTCATGGTCGAGATCCGAGTTTCGTGACACGGCACTGCTCGTGCGCTTCTGATGTTCACAGGGATGAGATGACTCTTTTCAATCCGCAGATTCTCCGTGGCCGCTTGATCCTGTGTTTGACAGCACTCTTGTACGAGCGGAAATCTCATCCACTGCGCATGTGCTGGGAAACCTTCTTTCTTTGGTCCATGGCTTAGTCCCGGTACGGAATTCCCGAGGTTAGCATTGGGAAAAGTACAAGCAGGCAGTGGACTCTCAATGCTTTCGAAATGAAGGATCATAGACGCCATCTAGCGTATATTCGGATCCCTATGATAAGATAATCGATGACGTCACATTACTTCTAGATATATTTCAGATAATTAACTTAAAAAAGGAAATGAAATGAAGAAAGCAATAAAAAAATAAACAGAAAATCATAAATAATTATAAGGATAATTATTTATGTATTTCTATTTGTTTTTTCATTGCTTTCTGCATGAACGCATGGTTCACGGAGAAATAGAAGATCGTGAAAATATGTTTCAAATCAGTTTTTATTGCAAGATAAATTCAATTTATATGTATAATAATTGTAGGATTTAACCAATATTAGGCTGGAAATATGTGGAGAAATATGTAGCAATAAATAATATTTTCACATTTATAGAATATTTGGAGAAAGTAGGGAAACTGTAAATAATTTATTAATTATGGATCACTTATATGAAAATATATTAAAATGTTGATACTTGTGAGGATTAGTCTCACTAGCAATATTCAACTGAACAGTATTTAATGAAATTCAGGTAAACTTCCAAATTAAAAATTTAAAACTTTTATAAATTCTAGAGTTCAGATTCGAATTCAGTTCCAAAAATATAAATTCACCTTATCATTGCCAATGCTCTAAATTGAAGAATCAATTAATAAATTTAAAAGATTTGAAAATTATATCATTTAAAGCAATTCTAAGCTAGAAACATTAAAAATTGAACGATTACATTTTTTTATAAAGTGAACACTTCTTAAAGTAAAAGTTAAACTATTCTTATTTTAAATATTTTTAAAATCCTTAAAATAATTAAAAATTTTATTTCGAAATCTTGAAACATCTACATGTTTTTTTACTATTTTTCAAATTTTAAATTATTTTTGAATTTTTTTCAGAACTTCTAGATATTTTTTAAAATGATTTGAAGTTTTCCTAAATATTTTCTTACTAATTTTTTTTTAAATTTTGCTTCAAAATCTTTCAAATTAATTTTTTATAATTTTGTACACCAATTTTAAATTTTAGTAAGGAATGCTTTTCATTCTTTCAAAGCCTTTCAAATTTCTCGAAGAATCTAAAAATGTAAAATGGACAATTTTTATAGTGGAAGATTTTCCAAATACGCAGTCTAAGCTGAATGATATCATAATTGAAAAAGATAACAATTTATCTAATTATTTAAAAAAAACGGTTGAAATCACAGTTGTACTCAGATTTTTGTGTACTTCCATATGAGTGGTCCAGACAAAAATTCTTTATTTCGATTTTCTCCATATTTTGCAATAATTCTTTCAATAATATTTATTCCTACAATTAATTTTCTATACAAATTCCTATAATAATATAATCGAAAAAAATTGTAGGAAAATCATTGCAGGGCTGTACTGAATTTCCTATAGAATTGTGTGATAAGGGATGATTCTCAAAATATTATTTCAATTCGTAGTAAGCGATTAGATGTTCTTAAACCAATCGTCTTGAAATTCATCGACGATTTTTACAATAAAATTGAGAGCATATTTCTGCCTCCAATTTGAAATGGAGTAAGTCCTGATAATTGACGAATTACAATGCCAGTTCGTAGAAAACGTTTATGATTCTAACGCAATTGTAAGTTCAGAACGAATTATTTTAATTAGTAAAAAACGATGATAATTGTAACGCAATTATAAGTTCATAAATGAAGATTTCAATTCGGACAGAATGATTATAATTATAACGCAATTTTAAGTTCACAAATAATGTTTTCAGTTCGCAGAAAGCGATTACAATTATAACGGAATTGTAAGATCAGAAATAATGATTTTAATATGTAAACAACGATTATAATTATAACGCAATTATAAGTTAACAAATGAAGATTTCAATTCGGACAGAACGATGGTAGTTATAACGCAATTTTAACTCCACAAATAATGTTTTAAGTTCCCAGAAAACGATTACAATTATTACGGAATTGTAAGTTCAGAAAGAATGATTACGTAAAAACGATTATAATTATAACGCAATTATAATTTCACAAATAAAGATTTCAATTCGGAGAGAATGATTATAATTATAACGCAATTTGAAGTTCACAAATAGTGTTTTCAGTTCGGAGAAAACGATTACAATTATAACGCAATTGTAACTTCAGAAAGAATGTTTTCAGTTCGTAGAAAACGATGGCAATTAAAATGCAATTAGAAGTCCCCGATTTTATTCAGTACTCGGGTCTTGTTCTATTGATTCCAAAATTATTCGCAGCATTCATGTGCTTTTTACGAAAAAATTGTAGTTTTTAACTTCCATCCTGAATCGAGTTCAGTTATATGGAGTTGAAATTCTTTGCCTTCCAGTTCGGTATTCTTTGATTCTACCGTCGTTGCATAAAAAAGAAGTTCGGTCGAGTTTTTGAAGAGTTTTTGCCTTTTTAAACCGATTTTCGTATTGGCAACTTCGGTCTTTCGCTTGACTGCCTTCTACTTGACATTTCTCGCCTTTTTCCCGAGTGGAATTGCGTTTCTCGACACAAGACTTGCGTCTTTTATTTCAATTTGTTTACTTGACGCTTTTAAGATCTTCCTTTCCGGTTCTGCTTGCGTAGTCTCACGCGGTCTTTTATCCTTGCAGATCGTTTTTAGATAGCATTGATACGCAATCAGAACAGGCAAGAAAGTCCACAGGTGTTTTGAGGCACAATTCGCCCTCTGCAGGTAAAAAAAAGATAAATTTAACCTGCTTTGAAGCACGCAGCGAGATTTAGCCACAAGTTTTGTATGCGAAATATCCGCAGTGAGAATTCTGCTCAAGAGACGTTTGGCATGCAAATGCATGTCCCTGAAGCAACTGCTTTGGGTTTGAATAGAGGATGCTTTGTTGAAACCTTCCAAGCACACGCAGCATGATTTTATTTCAGGAAGACTCCGTTGTAAAGACTTCATAATGTCGCCAGAGTGGCTTTGAATGTGACTTTTTTAAAGCATTTTATCTGAATCTTGCACATCGCGTTCCTCATTGTCTTCCTCATCTCTTAAGTAGCCTGTGCCTGCAAACAAACTTCTGCAGTCAGACAGAAGAAATTCGCCAGTGTCTTCCTCGCAATTGTAGCCCGGTGAATGCTTCGACGTAAGATTAGTTATCAAAAGCGATTTAAATATCGCTTCAAATTGAAAGCATGTCGGCTTGTTGAACCTGAAATCGTGGATCTTAATATTGCCGAAGAAATTTTCAAGTGCGTCTTGATTGATATTTCTCGTATGAAAACTTTCGAAACCAAGAACTTTTAATTTCTTCCTCAACATTTGCAACCCCTGTAACGTGTCTATTAAATTTTGCACGCATGGAATATCAGTTTTTACCGGGTATTTCGTTTCAGGGTTTACAAACTGCATGCTTTGCAGTTGTCAGCGGACGCTAGTAAAAAATTCTTCGTGATACGGATCGTCTGACCATGGAATTCGCTTCGCATGATCATCACCGGAGCTGACACCATTAAAACCATCCCCAATTCCATTAATGAGGTGCAGTATGAAGGCTGTATTGACCCCACTTGCTGGCACCCTACGGTCTCCAATGCTAGTCTGGAAGGTTCCTAAAGAAAATTAAAATAAAAAACTCAACACGGGTTCGCATTTGAAAAAGTGAGCATTACGTCATACGTGAATAACAAAAATTTGTGATCTTTTTAGTTTAAAATCAAAGCACTTGATTAAAAATTTGTTCGACATTCAACAATTTGGTTGGAAATGAATTTCGTTTGTTCAAAATACATATTTTTGCTTCAAAATTCAACTATTTTGTACAAAATGCAAAACTTTGGTAGAAAATTCAACTATATGGTGGCAAAGTAAACAATTCATATTAAAATGCAACTATTTTGTAGGAAACACATTTTTCTCTTGTTGAAAATCACTTTCTTACACTGGACATCTAACAATTCCTTTCTTTGTTAATAATTGATCTTTTTTAAGTGGAAAATTCAACTATTTCTTAAAAAATGTATGCAAAAATTGGTCTGCGAGACCTCTAAATATATTTGTTAAATTCTGGACAAAATCGTGGTAATTAATCTTGCCTGCGGATCTTGCAAGAATTCCCACGAAGCATGCCATCTTTTTGCTGAAGACCTGCATCATCATTTTTACACGCATTTTCATACATGTGCTGGTCTGTTAAATTCGGTACGTTTCGCTCCGTAAAAGATGAATACACGTAGACTTCCTATGAGGTAACTATATCCTTCCAGGACCCAAATTTGCAATCCTCATCCTTCAACCCCGGCTGATCGTAGTCCATTTCCATATCCTTCGTGAGGAAATTATTGCGAACACACTTCAGTAAATGAGGTGGATCGTACAATGGTACAATCTCCAAAT
>JAWWLR010206078.1:0-14911 GCA_035041075.1 Acraspis erinacei | reverse complement strand
TCAGGTCAGCCCTGAAGAAGTGAACTGCAATGTTCACGAAACGTCGGCAAAATTCGTAGTTTTGTACACGATTGAAAACCTGAAGTATCTCTTTTATCATAATGAATGATCGTGAAAGCATTAAATCTATTATACAAATGAATTGTAAAAAATATTTGAAAGTTTCTTCTAATCTTCAAACCCCTACGAAATCACTCGTTTCTTTGTAATTTTCAAAAATAATCCAAATTATTTTAAATCCTTTACACTCTTCTGATTTTTTTACAAGCTCTTGAAAGTGCCAGGGAATTCGAAGAAAAAAAGTTGAAATATTTAAAATCCTTTAATAATTGTATCAATTGATCCTCAGGATTAATTAAATAAAAACTTTTAAAAATTAAAAAAAAATCCGTTGAATTAAGGAGAACAGAGCAAATTTATGGAAAATCAAGTGAATTAAAAAATCTCCAGGGGATTCATAAAATTCAAGAGAATTCCAAATCTTTTCAAATCTTTAAAACCCTCCAAAATAGCTCACTTCTCATGAATAAATTCTTAAAAATGCAACAAGATATTATAAAATTCCGTGATATTCTATGATGATATTTTATGAAATCATGAAAAATGTATTAAAATACATTGAGAGTTTTAAAATCCCTTGAAATCATTAAAATCCTTCAGAAATTCTAGAAAATTCTTTATCCTACGATATTTCAAAAGCTTTAAAATCACTTCAAATTGATGAAATTAATTTAAAAAATTCTTGGAATCTTTTAAAATTCCCTAAAATAATTCAAATTAAAAGGTATAGACCTGAAATGAATAGTATTAAGCCACGCATTAATTTACTAAATGAAAAATTACTAATGTGCTTTTTTTATTTAAAAAAGTGACTGTGGCAGGCCTTTTTTTACAGGTACTTCTCACATCAATTCTCTGATGTTTGTTATTTTTTTGAAAGTATCTGACTCAAATAGGGTACCCATAGGGACCAAATCTTGAAAATAGGGTACTTTAGGGATCTTAAATGAATATAGGTACAATACCCTTTTTTGATCTTTTCTTTTAAATAAATATTTTCAGATTATTTATCTGAAAAGATATGAAAGAAAATAATTTTTTTAAAGTGAATAAAAAAGAAATCTTCAAACACTGCACAAGTTGAAATCCGAGGACTACTAAATATTGATCAACAATCATAATAGTCAATGATGATAAATCCTCAAACATCCTACTTCAACACAGCATACGTAAACGGCACACTAGTGTGAAATGTTTTTTTGCATATGTTAACATTAAATACTTAACGTATTGCACAAATAATAAATGTGTAGCATATATTACGCATATTTAATATAGTGAGGATAAGTGGCTGTAAATGTTCCTATGTAAATATCAGCAAAATGAAACTTTTTCCTGTGCGATTTCGCGCCAGTGTGCCGTTTGAGGGTTAGACTCATAGCGAAAAAGTAATAACTTTCGAATAACCAATATGCCAATACGCATTGATAATAAATAATAAAAGTCTTGCTATTTAAAAAAATCAATTATATATTAATATTACCATCAAATGGAAAATTAATGTAGATTGATTCGATTGAATACCTTTTTTATAACACCCCCATGATTTCGGCTTATTTTCATGCCTGTGGAGCGGGCCTGCAATCTCGTTTTTCGAGCGGTGTGAGTAGAAAGTACTTTCTACTCTCTAGTTAGTATAAAAATGACGTCATGGAAAGAATATGGATTGTATTCACGTTAGTGTGTGAATATCGTGTCGACGAAAATCATGTTTCTTTAAAGGTCAATATCTGTAAGGAGGATAGAATAGCGCTACAGTAGCGCTATCTCCACAGTTTTTGTTGGAACTGCTAAGCCAACTTTATACTTCGTGTAAATAACGCCTCCATTGGCAAATTAGCATCTTTCCTCTGCAGCTTCGAAAAACGAAATTGCGGAACCGACCCACAGATATGAAAATTGCCTCAATCATGGGGAGGTTAAAAAAAGTATCGTGTATGACTCGGGGGAGATCTCCCCCTAGTTATACATAATACTATTGTAGACCGGAGTTCTAGGACTCGTAAAACATGTAGATTGTTTGTCTCAATTAACAGACTGACCATTACTAAATAAATAAATGATTAAATCATACATAGAAAAATTAGATAAATAATAATTGTGTACCTTTCTCAGCAGTTGAACTTATTTATCGGCTAAACATGACTGATAAATATAAAAAAAACGTTTCAATCGTTTAACCATTATGAACAATTATTCTAATAAGTCTCAAAGTAATAATAATCAGTAGAACTGTTTAGATAAATATAAAATGCAGTTCAAATAATTGTTTTGTTCATTAACAAGAGTATTAAAAAACTTGAGAATGAGTTGAATAATTTATAAAATCATTAAGTACCAATTCAAGATTGAGACTTACAAAATTAAAAATAAAGTCCTAAATGAATCATCTCATGCAAGGAACCTAAAGATTGCACTCAAACTGTCCAGAGACAAAAATGCGAGCACAGCTAAATACTCTTTCCCAGATCCTGCATACCATGGCCTTTTAACCTTCGATAGAACTAATTGTTCCGAAGGAAAACAAAAGTTAAATTTCAACTTGCCCATCAGTATTTAGTCTCGCCCGTGACTTGGTATGCGGATTGTCACCACTAAAAGTACGTTATCGGCGTTACGGTAGACCACAAGAAGCCATGCAACTCAAAATTGTCCTTTCTGGGCTCCTCGGTGTCCGCGTACACGATAAGTTTAAAAAGTATTGTGCCCGAGTTGTTTGATATTGACAATAATAACCATCCGAGATAAAACTTTCACTTGGGAAAATAATTAAGAATGACAATCGGTACCGAAGGCTTCCCCCTTCCCTCTTAATAATAAATCTCCCTCATTAACAAAATTCATACAGTTCATCAACATAGAAGTAATATGTTTACGTAAATCAGGAGTGGTTATAAATCCTAATGTATTCAACAAAATAATTACGTCATGTATCTGAAGGGCATAAGTAATATAGTTAACCTCCATCTGCTTCATGCTATCATAATACTCCTGAGTCCCTCGGTGATTACAAAATGTTGCTTACAAATACCCGCTATTAATAAAATCAATTTTACTAAAGAGGAAAAATGTTATAAAATTCCTCAAAATACCTCAATTTAAAATATAATAACCCGATCGCACAAAATTAAAAAATTAGACAATCAATAGTAGTCCCGGCTACCATCCTCAATTTTCGATTATCTTTTTCTGAAATTACATTTGCGCTACCGGTTTCAGCAAAATCTCTATCTTCATTCACGTCTGCTTCATCTTTTTTGTTCACTTTCTTCTTCATACTTGAACTAAGTTCATTTTTTAGGGTAAGTGGAAATGATCCGTTACACACTCAGAACCTATCGTAACCCTTGTATATCTTACGACTCCTTAGTCTCTCATCCGCAAGGACAATGAAAATCACAATGTGGCTTTCACCTCTGCATCAAGTGTACAAGTGGATCATTTTATGCCTAAACCAAGTATTTGTAATAAACAAGCTCTATTTAAGCATAAGCTCACCAATCTATCCCCACTAACATTCGTTTTCGTTTCTCGGAAATGACTTACTACTTTATCCGAACCTTCGCGTCGGACTTTAACCCATCTATTCATATCTTCTAGTCGATTGCTTCTTTCACCATGATCCCAAGTACCTAAAGTATCGTTTAAAGTGCCCCAGAAGGCGAAGTTTACGTTAAACCTTCCTTCATCAACTCAAGCGTACAACACTACGATAAATAATCCTCTGATTCCAAATTTGATTCTAACTCACAGCAATCTGGGAGATACAAATTTATGTTCCATGGCCTGCTGATGTGCTCTCTTATTGAATAATCAGACTGAACCCTTGGTGAACATATGATTCACTATTTACTATCGACCACAGTTCGAGTTCGTTTTTTAACACCCAATGCCCTATCAATCTTCTGTGGCATTACTTTTTCTTTCTTCCAGGCACACATAAAATATCAAGTCTCCTTACGTGCATGTTCTCTCTTAATTTGATTTCCTTAAGATTATTGACCCATTTAAATATACAATGGCGATAAACTATTAACAATCAGATTTCAAATTTTCAACATTAAACTTAATCAGGTTGAAAAAACACTGAAGCTCTTGACAATACTGCTTCTTCATTTTTTATGCATGTATGTACATTATTCATACAAATTGGTGAATATTTTCCCATTCTGTACAAAAATGACACTTTCCATTATTTGCACTAACGAAACCAACATGCGGTTGTTCACAGAGAAAAATGCAGGGGAAAAAAGCCGCTAGTTGAAACGTGACTTTTATTTGAAAAATAGCTTATAAATAAAACATATGTCAATCTTGCTTATTTAAATAAAGTATTGCCTGATGGCGTGTTAAGATTTTCTTTCCATATTCTACTCGTGCTTAGAAAAATAAATAAATATCAAAAATAACTGAAAATTTGGACCAACTAATTTTTTGATCAGTTCAGGGCACTCAGAGATGGTGTTCTGATATTATTTACAAACCACTTACATAGTGACATGAATCTGTAATAACCTCGAAGAATTCTACGAATATCTTTTAGTTTCTTATATTTTAAAAGATCAAAAAACTTCCACAATCATTCAGCCGCTTGGCTGGCCCTACTGGATCTTGAAACAACACAATAGACTCAGGGATGATGTTGTCACAAACCACAGTGGGCCAGGATATCAATCAGGTGACCTGTGTTTCGTGATAAATAGTCAGTCGAAAAATGAAACTCTATTCTCTATACTTGGTGAATAAAAAGAGCGAATACAATTTTATGATATTTATCGAAAAGCAATCAGTTTTTTATTTTTCAAATTCATTTTGGATCAATAAATCCAGGAAATGGCTAAGAAGCCACAAAACTCATCTGAAATTTTAAAATTCACATGTTTTATTCATAAAATAATCGATTTTTCTCCACCATGTGTACTGCCGAAACTTCATTCCCCCGCTCGAATCCATATCCTGCTGACGAAACAATAAATAACTGCGCGCTCACGCATGTAGCCGTACACGTGTTACAGCGCGCGGCGCGGCAATTTCTTACAGGTTTCTGCAGGAATTTCAGCGGGAGCGGGTGCTAATCTGAAAAACTGCACCCACTCCAGCAGCGAAATCGCGGTAAAATTTCAGTCATATCCACGTCGCATGGCCGTGATATAGGTGGTTACAGTATGTGAGAGACTTAATACGATGATCCCGCAGGACTATCGTGCACCCTGAGGACACGGAGCGATCCAAGGACGACCCCCTTTTGCATTTTTTCCGCAAGTGTCTTAGCATCTTGTTGATACGCTGGGATACTTTTCATGATATTAACCAGCAAAAGCTTGGCACCTACAAGAGCGCCGATGATAAGGACGATTATCTTAACAGACTAATCCAGGTATAAACCTCTCAACTGCCTTATAAGGTATGCATACATCTCTGTCTTTTCATTCTCCATAGCTATGATGTATTTGTCAGCTGATGCCGAAAATTCAATAACAAAAATGTTTCGCTTCTCGAAGTCAAGGAGAACTATTTCAGGCCTCAAATACGCAACAGAATGAATTGTCGAGAATATGAAGTTGTAGTATATGTGACACTTCGCATTCTCGAGAATTGATTCGATTTCCTTGGGAGCATTTAGCAGAGCGGTATTAAAGTTAAAGCCACAAGAGTGACAGAGATGATAATAAAGCACTCTTAAGGCCGGTTACACCAAGCTTGATTAAGAAGTTAATCCTCAGTTAATGCTAGCTACGCGTTCCATCACTTTTTAACATCCGTTTAACTCCCGTTAACCACCGTTAACCCGCCGTCAGTTAACCAATGATTTAACCGAAGTTGGTGGAACCGGCCCTTAGTGCCGCATTTTGCTGGAGTTGGACCACTAGATAGTATGGGTCCTAGATGATCGAGGTGTGTATGACACGCTCTGCAACTATCATCGGGAATATATTGGCTTAAAATGTGGCGAATATATGATAAACTGCAAAAGGCACCTTGTTGACATGCCAAAATGAAACCCTCCGTGCTCTAATTCAAACTGGTTGATTTAAGGAAAGCAAACGTTAGCTCACACGACACAGACTGATCCTTTACATTTCTGTGGAAGATACTGTACATCATTTTGTCGAGGAGCTGTTCACGGAAGGGTTTCTCTTGTGCTTTCTTAATCCGGGCATTAATCTCTCTATGCACCTCACGATGTGCGGATAAACCTTTAGGTTTTCCAAAATACAGATGATAACTATATAAGAGTTCTAGTCCAAAGCTTTGAGTTAATTAATCCAGGCCGTCGATAGGTTGCGCTGGTAGGATGCTGCATCATTGCAGACACATCTATCGATGAGCAGGTTCTCGCGACATCCTGCTACGTCTTTCTTTGAGCTGCGTTCTTCGTACTTTACCTGCCACACAGGTCCGATTGTCCGAACAATCCTATCATTTAGGATAGCTGTGAAGTTTTTATACTGTATGTTTTGACAAGTGATTGGCCTGTAATTCTTCGTGTCAGCTGAGTTTCCTATCTTTAGCAGGAGTACAGTGCGCCCTTCCATCAACCACTCTGGCATAGACTTTTTAGACTTTACATATGATGTGAAAATGTGGGCCAGATGCTGGTGAGTTCAAGATAACTGCTTCCACTAGAAGGTCTTGATGCCATCTGGTCCCGGAACGAAATAGTTCTTCATGCCTCTTAATACTTTTTTCACCTTCTCGGTAATGATAGGCGGGCATTCTTCTGCAGGTTTTATGAAAACTTCGCTAAGCTCCTTGAAGCTATTTATGTTCTTTAAGTCTTCATGCAGTGAATGACGAACTTCGTATAATTCTCTCCAAAATGGTTCGAACTGCTCTGGTTTGGGCGGTTGGTCCACAATAACTGGAGGGTCTTTTAAAAGTCGAGATGGGACAGAGAAAAAATGTCGGTTTTCTCTGACCCACTTCTCATTCCATTCTAGACTTCTGCTAGCGTCAGATAGTACCCATATTCTGTCAACCATCTGCTACCTGATTGTCAGCAGCTTTGACTTGTTCAGTCTGTGATAACGGTTCCGCAGTTCACGCGCTAAGTGTCGAACCTTGGCGGTGAACTTCCTGCCAGATGTTATGTAGTAAGTCTCACACTGAATGCAGGAAGCGTACTGTCTTGCCCAGCCTATACTTGTGGTGAGTTGATGCATTCGTATTTTGGTCTTACGATCAGCCGTTGATTTTTTTTACGGTTTGCATCTGCCAAACTTTCCCTGCATTATAAATACCACAATTGATACTCCAAAGGTTGGATTCTTCAGAAAATCTCCACAAAGCTCGTAATCCAGCTCAGCCAGATCTCGCTCTGCGTGTTTCTTGTTTTGAACCGCACTTTCTACCACTATGTTTAGTATTATCATTCTTATTCCCAAGAGAAGCTAGGGAAAGGGGTTCGTCCATCCTTGTAGAGCCCCGCATGCAAGGGTCAGGCTGCATACTCTGAGAGATCGCCCGGTATCAAAGAGTCACCGTTTGAGATGCCTCACCCAGGTGCCAATCAGCTTTCGGCACAGTTGCTACACCTCCTCTTAGGATTTATTCCTTCGGGACCATCCCTGGACAATTGTCCGCGACTGCCTATTAATCCTTGTAACCATATTCAGCAGAAACCCTTGGCACAGGAACCCTCTATCCCCTCTACCCGCGTGCCCAAGACAAGGGTTGTCCAATATTTTCATAATTTTCGTCTCCGGGCTTTCTCCAGATTCTCCAGGTAAAAATTGGTAAATTTTAACTTTGATCTATTTGGATTATAAACAACGCCATTTTTTATTTTATTTCATCTCGAAATGAAATATACTTTCTTATGAATCATTCTGTGCACTGAAATCAGAGAGTTGAAAAATTCACAATTTCAAATTTTATTCCCAAACTACCGCCATTCCAGCTTATTAGAGAAAAATACATATTAAAGAAAAAAAGACTGAGATAAGGGAAAGAGTCAACCAAAGCCTTAAAATTGTGCATAACACGCTCTGCACCTATCTTTGGGAACTTCTTGATGTGAAGTGCGGTCACGGTATACGGAGATGGAAATAAGTCCGTCTTGGCATGCGACAATTAAACTCTCTATACCTGAATTAAGTCCTGATGATTTGAGGAAAGCAAAAGTTTGCGCCTTCGACAAGGCCTGATATTCTAAATTTCTGTAAAAATGTCGTGCATTTCCTTCTCGAGTAGCTGTTAGAGGAATTTTAAAACCCTAGCTTTCTTTACTTGAGATTTTAGAAGTGAGTAATGCACTTTCCTCATTTCTGTTGTTAAAAGTCAGGCCAAGGTTCTTGGCGATCTGCTCCGCGGCTTTATGAAGGTGCGATCCGTTGCCAATCATCTCGTTTTTCCTGACGAAGTATACTGTACCCAGAACAATTTGGTTATGAAGACATGTATGATCTTACGCGTGGTGATATCAATGTTAGAAAATCATCCCATCAGTCAATGATTTGGTGAGCTAAACCATTTGGAATAATTATTATATTCGTTTAGATGAATTTAAATGAAGGGCTGGCGCACAGCGTCGACATTGGATGAAAAAATGTTAAAAATAATATTCCAGCTAATGCTTTCAACCGATTATAAAGTTAAAAAAAACAAAACCTAAATAAATTCTTAAGAGATCTGTGAGACCTAATTGAAAACAATTATAAATATTTGTTTTTATTTAAGTATAAAAATTGCAAAAAATACCATTCTTAAGTTCCCGATGCATTGATAATGCAAAAACTATTCAGTTTGAGTGGCGTTACTGTGTTACGGATAAAGACATTCGCAAAGGACTAATTAAGAGTTTATAATAAATTAGTAATTAATTATTAACAATTGTATTGCTACAAACAGCTACAAACAAAACTGAGATTTTGTAACGATTTTTAATATGTATGAGGTTATTTTTATCTGTAATCCAGTTTAGAATAATTTACAAGCATTGCCAAACTAAACGAAAGTATATTTATAATTGTTATAAAGAAATCATATAAAAATCTGAATTTAAGCAATTACTGAGAGTTTGAGGTACTTTTTGTGGAAATTTGTTTCAGATGGTTTAATAGTTACATTCGAGAGCAGTGCATTGAAATGTAATAAAAAATGTGAATTTATAAGGAAATGGCATAAAAAAATTCGCTTTTTGTGCAAGTTTTTAAAGTTTAAGCAAATTGAGGAACTTTTTCTAGTATATTTCATTTGGCTTGCCAGTGATATTCCGGAGCATTACATAGAAGTTTTAGGAGAAATGTGATTGTTATAAACAAATTATTAATGCAAGCCCATAAAAATTTATTTGCAGAATCTCAACAGGATCTTTTTTCAAACCCTTCTTGGCTAGACATTTTCATCTCGGCTATGAGCTCTTTTTCTTCTTCATTTAAAGTCGATCAAGTTTTTTTAAATCTTGACACTATGCTATAAGCAGAAGGTAATCTGTAAAGCTTAAATGCGTATGGTTAAATGATTATAGTTCCTACGTCTAACACATATTTGCTTTTCGTAGGAGTAGGCAGCTATAGAATTCATTTGTTTTTTCTTGAAGACTACAATAGATTGGTTACTTTCTAGGTTTTACACGGAATGGGGCTGTGATGGTTCCACTAGCCACGTGCATTTATGTTTAGATTTCGTATCTTCAACTAGATCAGAAGTTCATTCTATTAAAGAAGGATTAGCTGCACTACATCCAACAATCATTGCAATAAATTATGTAAAATATTTTGTGCATCACAAAGTGGTTTTCACTACGGTTGATGGAAAAGTATGCTAGGCATTGTCTGAAATTCTATCTGCTGCAACCTGCTTTCTATGTAAATAAAATCCCTCAAAAATGAACAATCTAAAAATAGTTCTGAAAAAACCCGAAAAACAGAGAATTATGATTTTTCCATTTTTCCACTCCACGCATGTATGCGGTTTATGGAAACCATTTACTATATAGCGTATCGTCAAGATTTAAAAATTAAAATAAATATTTGCATGTTATGCTTGTTGCAATGATTCATAAATAAAATAAATAAAAACTGGATGCGTTTAAATGAAGAAGAAAAAAGTCTATTTAAGGTGGTTTTAAAAAGGAGGTAGGGTAAATTGTCGACTCTCTACAGCAAGGCAGTAGAATATCCAATAATGAAAACATCGAAATCGCATTTTTTGAATTTCCAGAGTTGAAAGCCAAAATGACAGAAATTAATCTTTAACTGATAAAGGACTTCCGTATTATATTGCAGACTTTAACTTGTGGAGAAGAGTGTGGATCCAGACATGTGTGAATCGGAAAGCTCTACAAGGTGCGAATATAATTCCATCAGCCCATATTCCTATTGGACAACTGACTGAAAAAAACGCAAGAAGCATGAAACAAGAATTTCTGACGATTCAGGGAATTGAATATCCGAAAAATCAGTCGAGTTGCTATAAATAGAGATCTGAGTCACAAGTTGCTTACCTCTTCTGATCCACTGATAACGAGTAAAATAAATTTGCTAGAAAAGGAGGAACGGGCACTTGATTTAGAAGCAAAGGCACTGTTAGCCACAAAAGCTAGGATCTTGTTATGATCATAAACACAACCGAAACTTTCAATTGGTGTACAAGGCGAATTTGTTTATAGGAATAACGTTCTTATAGAAAAACAATATGTCTTGCAATAAATATGGAACATCAATAAATAACTTTAAAAAAAATACCTCGAACATCAAAACATAGCACAAAGAGCGAATTTTTTTGTCATTTGTTGAAAACAGTCATATTTTTATGATATATCAACGTATTGATTCAAAATATTACTAGGAAACCAATTCAAACAAATATTCAATAAAAGTAGCTTAAACTTTAAAAACTTAAACAATACAATCGTTAATAACAAATTATTAATTTATTATGAACTCGTAATTAGTACTGTTCGAATATGATTTTGAATATTTTTTCATCCAATGTCCAGATGACGGAATGTTCCCCTGTGTCAGGGCTCACCAGAAGTCAGTCTTTTGCTGCAAAAACTGACAGTGTTAGTCTAGAGAATAGGTGAAACAGACCCTAATAAATCTTGTCGTTCGAATGGTTCCTAGTACTTCACGGTCATTATACCTCACGCCGGGCTTGGAAAAAATTATCCTTCCCAAAAATAAAATATAATATGAAAATAAATACAAATGTATTATTTATGAATATTCTAATAGTTCAGACAATTAAAACCATATATAATAATGAAATGTTCAGCTGGTATTGTTCAAATTTCTTTAATTTATATGTATTGAAATAAGCTATGCTATGAGTATGTTGTCTATTACTATTTATTGAGTAATGAGTAGTTAAATATTAATACAAAAATACAGTTAAAAAAAGATTTCTTTTGTAAATGTGGCATATTTCAATATTTCTTGAATGAAATAATAATAAGAACATTTTTAATGGACAATTGTCAAAATCTACAACTCAAAGTAGAGTTTAAACTCTTCATTTACAAGTATTGAAATTTTTTAATAAAACCAACAAACATTTATTTTCAGAAACTTATCTAAATAATTTTTAATCCTTTATTTAAAGTTTGTAGAAACTACAGGAGAACGAAGAAAATCAAGAAATGGATTTCTTTTTGTATCGTAAATTCGAGTAAAAAAGTTCAGAATCCACTGTGTGAACAACGGCGAGGCGTAATTTTCCGTGACCATAACCATTCGCACGATTCCTGGAAAACGCAGAACAAAAATGACAGAAAAACTTCCTGTCGGTGTTACACTTGTGTCAGTCAGCATCTGCTGAAAGTGGTGAACCCTGCCCTATGCCAACTTGTGTTTTTTTCTAATTTGAAATTTTAGATGATGTACAATTTTTCACATGTTTTTTTCTGCGTTTGATGTACAACTTTGGTATTGGTTTTGGCTGAATTTTTTTACTTTTAATTGTTAATTTTAGAAAACTGTTTATGGTATTTTTGTAAATCCCGAAAAAAGCATTACCTTCTTACTTTTTTGTTTATTATTTAACTTTTTATTTATATCTACGTTTTAGCATGATAAGTTCTTTTAAACAAAAAATTTCGTGATTTCCCTGGAGCTAAAAGGTAGGTCAAACTTTTAATATACTATGGGCCGGTTCCACCAACTTCGGTTGAATCATTGGTTAACTGACGGCGGGTTAAAGTTGACGCCATACTTAAGCTTCGATTATCCTGCTGCACGTTCAACCACATTTTTGGAGAGCGCCGTTAGCTAATCAGATAGTCGCTTCGAAATATGTAACTCCTATTTTATATTAAATCATTCGAGTGATTGGCAACCCGTCGGTCGAGTGAAAAGCAAAGCAGTATGGCCGTGCGCGCCAAATCCAGGTACAGTTCACGCCACGCTCGTGTTCACACTATCCTAAAATAAATGCATCTTTTTGTATGTCTTGTTCATTTTATATTTCTGTTTTATTCTTGTTGTATTCGTGTGATCTATGATCTGTCATCAAACGACCTCGGAACTTCTTCTAAAAGCTCTATATTTCACGACGAGATTACACTTTTTTAGGTTAAAGGGCGATTAAGTTGCCCTAACCGACCAATCTTGACCTATAAATTTAACGGTGGTTAACGCGAGTCAAACGGCCGCTAAAAAGTGGTGGGACGCGTAACTAGCTTTAACGGTGTATAAACTTTTTAACCGAGGTTAGTGGAACCGGCTCATAGGGCCCATCTTTTTTACTTATGCTATTTGTTGGTAATTTAGTGTTCAATGTCGATTTTTCAGAGTTCGTTTTGGGAGTTTTTAAAATCCAAAAAATTGCCCGAAATTCTTATTTGCCCAAAAAAGCCATAAGTTCTTGTACAAAAAAAGTGTTCAAATTCCATGGACAGGCTGGTACAACGGAACGGGCCATGATCCCTTGCCTAACTGTAACTTGAAATGTTGCCTACAGAGTGCTTAAAAATTAATTCATGGGAATAGAACCATTCTCAAGTATGTGAATTCTTACACTGGGCATGGTTGAAAAAAATGCTTTAAATTCTCGCACAATATCTCGAAAACGCAAATTAAATAATCAAACTACAGGAAAAAGCAGTAAACAAATTTGTTATAGACGGTCAATTGTGCTAAACTATAAGCTTTATAATAATACGAAGAATTAAAAAAAAGTCTTCATCGGTTATCGACCTAATGCTGTTGAACTACGAAACGTTTATCAACGAAAAGATAGAATCTAAATAAAATTCCTTGAATCAATCCTTTCTATTTAGTTATTTTAAAAATAATTTTATATATGATTTTAGATAGTAATGGGATGATTACCAAAAAGTTGGCTATTTGAGACAAAGCGATCTCCGAGAATATAAAACTTTCTAAACAGTCAAAATATATACTTTTTAAATTAATTCTAACCCCAGAAAGTACTAGAGAGTAAGCATTTCAAGCCAAAATAACAACTCTTTCGAAAGTCCCTACTTTGGGTGGGTTTCCTGGCTTTTTACTTTCCTTTTTCAGGATTACCCGTTTTGCTCCGCCCTACTCCCTTGCTTTCCCTTACTTCTTCCAAGTTCTCCATCCACATTACTCCCTGTCCATTAGCGTCCAAAATCCATCTTATAAACACATCCAAACTCAACTGTCCGTCTTCCTCTTCTGCACATCTCTCTAATAGGTGTGCCCATGGCTTCATTTCGTATCCACATACTCTACGCAAATTCGCCACTTCATCCAACCAATATTTGCATGCTCTCACTCCTTCTCCCATTGCAAACCGTACAACCCTACTCCATGTTTCTTCCTTTTTTTACTTTTTGCAGATATTGTGGTTCCGTCAACCCTTTGACCATTATATACCATCTATTGTACCTTGAATCTATAATATTTGTCCATCTCTCTTCTTGTCTTACTAATAGCTCAAACTCTATGTCTTGCCACTCCATAACACCTTCCCGTATATTGCAAACCCTTCTCATTTTTCTCCTATCTTCCTCCCATTTTGAATTTCTCGAATTGCCTCGCGCCTCATTGTTCCGAATTTCGCCTGAACATACTTGTGTTATTCTGCTTCCTTCTTGCCTTTCTAGCTTCTCTTCAAACCTCCAGTCTATCTTAATTTGTTTAGTTACCATTTTTCCCTCCCTAACTCTTCTCTTAACATGTATCCTGGGCAACTCTAACTGACGCCCATTGACCATCTCAGCAAAATTTCATGCATGCTTTGCACTTCCCTATACTCCTTCCATCGCCAGACCTCCACTACATAACACAACACCGCCCAAAACCAACGCGTTCAACAACAATCCTTCAATCGTAATGAAACCTTCTCTTGCTTATACCCCATACTTGGCCCATCACTTTACTCGCACATTCAATTCCTTTTCTCACCTGTAGCTCGTTTCCCCTTTCTGCATCAAACCAAAAACCTAGGTAACAGAACTCCTCCACAATTCCCACTTTTTGTCTACTTTCATCCCCCAAAAGTAATTTATGTTGGTCTTCCTATTCTTGAAGCACATGACCTTGGTCTTATCTGTGTTCACTGCCAATATTTTACTCCCACATACTCTTCGAAGATTCTCATCATTAGATTCATCCCCTTCTCATCATCTGCTAACAGAAATACATCGTCCGAATATGCTAGAGATATATATGCATATGCTGTACAGAAAACCTGCCCTTTTTTCTTTCCTAACTTCACCCTAATCCTGGTTTCAGTAAAAATTTCTTTTATCCTCTCTGCCAACTTTTCCTCTGCACCCCTCTCTTTCATTGCCTGCCGTGACTATGGTTCCCATCCCTTTTCTAAAACTCGTCTGATTGTGAGGGATACTTTCTTTTTGTTCTACCTGACTCTCCAGTCTTTTTCTTAAGATTTCTGCATATATTTTATAGCCGACTGG